>JBBMOI010000001.1:68550000-68820000 GCA_038088405.1 Porites divaricata | reverse complement strand
TTCCTTTTATTGGGGTTAAATAAACCTGTTCAACTTTTGGCTTGTCTTATCTTTGAAACGAATAAAAAATAAAGCACAATTTTTTAAGGTACACTGCTCTGTGTTTATTATGCTGTTCAATCTGGTTCTACCTTTTTAAAGTATAAACAGAACCCTATGGTAAAACCATGAAAATGAAAGCAACTAAGTGAAAATTTTCCAGTGGCTCTGTTTTATCAGTTTCATTTGTGACCCTCCAAGCGAAAAGGGGTCTTAACTCAAAGCGTTTCAAAGGCGTTTATGTTTGAAACGCGTTTGAAACCCGTTTCAAACTGTTTGAAACGGGTTTCAAACGCTAGGCGTTTAAAATGCAACGAAACACGTTTGCATGTGTTTCAAACGCCAGACCTTTTGTAGATCTGTCAACAGTTAAAATTATTTCAGTTACAAACATAATTATTCCACAAAAGTCAGGAATGGTTATCCGATTATGGTTTTTGAAAACAAAAATGGTAGCTTTAAAATCGTGAAACAGTGAAGTTGAGACCGAAATCAAAATCAAAATAAAACAAATCAACTTAATAATACAACTCTGCAATAAAGCAAAAAATATTCCTGTTGTTTGATGTGAAATCGGGATACATCAGCTGTACATAGCTCAAATAGTGTAAGAACCGTAAGAAACACGTTTCCCACATTAGTCATGAGATTACTTCTATGTGTTGATGCAGACTTAAAACAACATCTGACAATTCAACCTGAAAAACATTTGTGACCTTATATCGTATACTTATCTCACCTTTTTGTTCCAAAAGAGCTCAAGAAATTCTGTTTCTGTGAAGGTTGAATGCAACCGTAAATGATCCATGTTGGCGTGTGAGTCGCAATTGTTAACTTTATTCTTACATTGTGTTTTCGTTTTTAGTTTGGTGTGGGTTTTCTATATAAAAAAACAAATGGGTTTACTGGCTTCAGTACACTCACACAATCAAACTTTGCAATCTGCTCTGAGCGATTTTTATCAAACTACCAAAACAACGGTCACCATTCCATTGTAACACAACACCTCTCTCTTCCTCAACCGAGTTATCAGTTCTCTTAAAAGCAAAGTTGGACCTCTAGTTTCTTGTCGTCGCGCGAACTATAAGAGCTTATTCGCATCAATGTCTGTAAACGATAAAGTCACAATTCGCTGGTTGACAGAAGATGGTTGGAAAGGCATCGCACAGTCGTTTAAACGACGATGTTTGTTGCACGCTTTTCCGTATTAGTCTGCAATTCTTCATACCCATATAGGGACGTAAAATGTAAAACCACAAATTACATAACTAACTTAACCAGGGTACGCGTGACTAAAGTCGTGACAGCAGCGCAAAAATTCATCACAAATACTTGGTGGAGATTCATTTTCAAAGGCGTTATCTTTTTAAATTTGTAAAACTATCAACCGATAGCAAAGGCAAGAACAAGCTCACGGGGAAGCCAGCGAAGATCCCTGTTTGGTTATGAGGCTTTGAGAAACATATCTATTCATCTGCAAAGAGAATTGCTCGTGTAAAGTAATAATAATGGAACACTGTACTCTTCGATCATGCAAAATGTGAAGCTAGTGATATTCGTGGCTTTTGGTTTTGCTGTTCGGTTTTGGCGGCCGTGGCGGCCTTTCATAGTTTCTCGCACGTGTCTTTGTTGAAAGCAGTACAAAGCACCCTTCCGAAAAAAGAGTGCCGCCATGTTAAGAAGGTAACAATTTTGCGAATACATAAGGTTTCACGCTGTACATTAGCACTACCGAGACTTTTAGCGACGGTCACTGTGTAAAATAGAACAATACTAAGTAAAACAAATGCACTTAGACTCATCAAAGTAGTTCCTGTTTGATATCACGGAGATATTGGCATGTATTTTCGATAATCTTAAATTCGAGTTGAAATAAAGTTTAATTTATTGCATTGCATCACCCGCATTCTGCAAACACACTGAATGAATTCCGTGTGGACCTCGAATTCAGTAATTATACGCATGTTAATCCAGCATTTCAAACGCCATAAACGCCGTTTGCCCCGTGTGAAACCCTAAGCGTTTCAAAATGTTTGAAACGGGTTTTAAACTGTTTGAAACCCGTTTATTTTTTTTTTAAACGCTGCGTTTAAAGCGTTTATTCAAAATTACGTTAAGACCCCTTTTCGCTTGGAGGGTCACATTTATAGATGCCGAGATCAGAGATTTTTCTTGCAAAATTTATTTTGTGGTGGCTTTGACTCTGCATGCAACATTCACACAAAGTCAACAAAACCTCACATCTAATTTGCAACAAGAAACTGCATAAAGCATACACAATATGTTATGCAAAATAACTGTAATTAGATGTTTAAACTTTCCAAGAAAGCAATAATTCTAAAAACTCTAGGAAACAAGCTAGTGACAACAACTTTTCCTTGTTTTTTTTGATAAAATCAAAATCAAACATGGACCGTTGAAATTAGGTAAGATGCAATTGACAACCAAAAGTAAACATGATGATGATCCGATTTGGAACAATTTATACTTAAAGAAAGTGAAATTGATAACAAAATGAACAGGTAAGAGGGCATACCTTGCAACTATGAACATGCAAATATCATGGATGCATAACAGTTGTCAACATTAAGCCCACGAAAAATTGGAGGCTCATAAATACTTCCTTGCCTTGCAAACAAAATACCTAGCTAAAAATCAGAGTCAAACTAATCCATTTCCTATGAAAAGTGAAATTGGTCAGTTTCTTTGATTCCTTCAAAGAAAAGCTGGCAAAATGCAGTCCCAATTCAGACAAAACTCATGAATAAGTCATAGTCCTGATAAAATATTCACATCTAAAAGATGCATAAATTGAGAACTTTTTGTTTAGCAAGGTCAAGGTCTTATTTTAAATTAAATATAATTGTACTGTTAAGTAACACACCAAGTGAAAACAAGGCAAATTGTAGCAGTGACTAAAAGAACATTGACTTGCTTGAAAGGACTTTAACATCAGAATAAAATATATATCTTTCATAGCATGTGATCTGCTTTTTTGAGGACATGTACACCTGCCTCTACTCAAACAGTGAGAAATTATATTGTAAAATGCACACCACAAATTGGTTGGATTATCAATTCAGGGACCTACTTACTGCTCAGTCAACTGTTGAATGAAAGAACTGACAAATTGTAACATAAAAATCACCACCTATGAAGTGCCATGAAAAATAAATCTTATAAATAAGAAAATGACTGGCTCTCTTTGACCCCTCAAAGCACTGTAGGCAGACTCAAAGGACTAACTATTTGAAATTTAAAACCATATTGAATCACACACTTTTCCAAATTCAATCATTCTGGTCTTCAGTATGATTGCCCTAGTTAATGATAAGTTGGCTATCGAAAAAGAACAACAAGGAGCATTGAGAATTGCCCTTGGTCAAAAACCAAGCGAGATGTCATACAAAGAACTATGTAAATTGCTAAACTAGAACACACTTCTAAATCAAAAAGAATACCTGTCTGTGGTGGAATGCAAAAAGACAGTGTTTAGACTAAATGGTCTTGCCTTTAACGACTAGAGCCAACTATCTATACAAGATGCAAATAAAATCAGCTAAAGTTAACTCCCTTAAGTACTCCTTTGTGAGAATCATAAAAGACTGGAACAATTTATCAAACCACCTCTTTACTGATGAAATTAATGTTAACAATTTAAAAAAGAGACTGAAAAAAGTGGATGAAAATTTATTGACATAATAGCTCATAAAGTCAACTTCCGATAACTCGAACCTTCAAGGGAAATCGAAAAAAGTTCGAGTTATCGAGAGCTCGAAGCCTGGAGTAAGGAAAAAACAGTTCTTACCGCACAGTGAGTATGTTAATCACATCTTATTGTAGAAATGTCAAGTGAAAATTAAAAGATACTTCAAGATTATAAATCAGAACATAATGTTTACAAAACATAGCCTCAATGGAGCATGCGTTTTACTATTTTGAGAAGTAAAGCTGTTTCACGTTAGATTTGTGACAATTAACATCAGCCTCCTTCTGACGCTAGTAGACTGTTTTCTTCCCGACTTTTTTAAGGGCTCAAAGCATGGTTTGAGTTTTGAGGGTAAAACTATATAGAAATGATCTGAGGGGAAACAAAAACTAGTTAGAGTTAGCGGGAGGTTCGAGTTATCGGGGTTTGAGTTACCTGGGGTAAAATTACAGTAAAACGTATGACAGAAATCTGGAGGAAATCAATTTTGGTTCGAGTTGTATTTTAATTGTATAGATTTTCACTTTAAATTTACATTCTAACAGTACCATCTGTTCCTACACTAATGATTTTACCTGTATTTTTTTTTTTTTTTAGATATTTTAAAAGTACAGTTAGGGGACCTTTTATAAGGATAACCTTGCCATCCACCTTTACAAATATGTATCATGTTTACATGCATATGTGTTTGAATAAAGTATTATTGTAATAAATTATTATTCAAAAGCCACCATAGGGGAACAGGGCCACTGGTCAATTTAGAGGGTAGGCTTAAGGTGTGACAACAATTTCTTTGCAAACGGTGCAGCTTTTATTTTTCTAACAAATCTGTTACTGACAGCATATCAATAGTAAACTCAATGACAGACAATATATCAATATAAGAGAGATCTCAAGGTAGTAACAAAATGTTGACAAATCAAAGCAAGTAAGGTACAGGGAGTGCATCCATTTTTTGCACGCTTCGTAATGGTAACAGGACTGAGTGGAGTCCAATTCGGTCTGTAATCATACGAGTGATTAACAAAATCGGACGACCGTGTAGCGGGAGTCTGATTTGTTTAATCACGAGTATGATTACAGACCGAATTGGACGACACGAAGTTCTGTTACCAATTAATCATAACATTAACAAAATTTGTGATACAATAGGCTATTTTTTAAATCAAAACACAAGAAATTCGAAATTTTGTTTTGCTAGCAGTGAAAAAAAAAAAGCCATTTAAGCGTGCGCGTGATGGCGCATACTGTCCTATTAAGGCTGAAATCAGGGCAGTTGATAGCCAATCAGATTTGACAATTTTGTTATAGTTATGATTAAAATTTAAATAGCTGTTGTGGAAATGATTCTGTTGCAGTTGGGTTAGAACTTAGTGGTTGATGCTGAATTAGCATTTCGGGGCGAATTGTCTCTGAGATATTAACCAAGTTATACTCTGATGACTCCATACAAATCCTTCTAAATTTGACTTGGGCCATAACGTTATAACCCAAGTCAAAGTTAGAAGGATTAGTACGGAGTCATAGGAGCAGAAATGGCCTAACATCTCAGAGACAATTTGCCCCACAATGCTAGTTTTTGGCAAGTAGGCCTCTTGGATGTTGTTCTTTCAGAATAACCCGACAAATCCCATAATTTCACAAATTTAATTTTTTAAGACGTCACACTTTAGAACTTTATCTATAAACCTTTAAGTACAATAGCTATCAGTGATCAACAAAAGTGATGTTGACAAAAAAAAGCCGTGCCAAGAAAGGAGGTTATTGTATGGTTATGAGCTTCTCGCAGTAAAATAAACTATGTCTATGTCTATGCCTCATTATACTGATGGCTTTGCCACAGAGAGGATCCTTTAATAATATTGAGGTCCACTATAACAAACACTGTTCATTGTATGGTTTATCTCCCCAGTAATGGTCACATAGTGACTCTAGGAAGCACAAGGAATATACAAAGTACCACACCAAACCAGTGCTCACAAAGTAAGACACTGGGGGCAGTTTTAATCTCCAACGACATGGCAAGGAACAGACATCATGGGTGACGTGTCGCCAAGGACACTCAGCTCCTTACAGCCACTAAGACAGAGCCAGTGAGGGCCAACCCACTGGGTGTCATGTTGGACAGCAATACTGAAAAAATGATTCATTTTCCTATGGGATGGTGGAAAAAAAAAAAACAACAACAACAACAACAAACTGAAACAACTGCGGGGTGTTACCATTACCTGAAAGTTGTAACAGTCTTGTCATCTTCTACAGTTTGCTTAGGGACAGGTTTGGGAGATTCATGTCCTTGCTCATCTTGAAGAGCTTTCTTTATCTCCTCACCAGTATCCTCCTCAAATGGCGAACCTCCTTTGCTTCCCTTGCCTTCATTTTTAGCTTTGGGTCCCTTATCAGATAAAACATCAGTAGTTGGGGATGTACCCTGTACAACAAAGTAGCAGAGTACAGATAGAAGGGGTTGTTTAATAATAATAATAATATTAATAACAATGACAATAATAACAACAACAACCTTGCTGGTGTCAAGATGGATGAAAAGTGTTGGACACTCAATTAGATTCAGGGCAGAACAAATGGTATGGAGTACCCTAAAAAAACAGTCCATCTGTGTGATCCCATACTATGCAACATTTCATACATTATGTAGTGACAGGTACAAAAAATAAAGATACTACTACTAATAATAATCACCATAATCATCATAATAAAAGAAACAAAAACAAAACTCACAAATCCTGCTTTGATAATCTGTGCATCAAGTTCCTGTCCACCTGGTGAAGAAGCTAAGACATACTCAACCATACTGAGTCCAACACCATCTGCTGATCTTGGAGAAAGAACACTTTGTGACTCAGAACCAGTGTTAAAGTTACCTCCTTTAGCAGGCCTTTGTACCATGATGGGTTGAGACACAGCGTGCTCTGACTGGGCCATGTGTGGCACCGATGGGCCCCACGCAGTTTCTCTCCACTGCTCCCCGAAAAAGATCCCAGAAGTCATTCCTCCTTGGTTCTCTTCCCCTGAGTCCTGAACATCCCAAAGCTTCTTAGCAGTAGAAGCAATCTATGGAAATTAAGACAATGCTCCACAATGACATACACGCAAATTAAAGTTTAACAGAACTATCTACTAGATACACCTATGTACAGATCACAAGAGATATTCATTAAAAAACAAATACATGCACATGGCAAAAATCTGGGATTCAGAAACTCTAGAACTCTTATATTTTACTGATACTGTGGAGACAAATATCACTCGTACATCGTACAAAACCTGTTCATTGTATGGTTTATCTCCCCAGTAATGGTCACATAGTGACTCTAGGAAGCACAAGGAATATACAAAGTACCACACCAAACCAGTGCTCACAAAGTAAGACACTGGGGGCAGTTTTAATCTCCAACGACATGGCATGGAACAGACATCATGGATGATGTGTCTTCAAGGACACTCAGCTCCTTATAGCCACTAAGACAGAGCCAGTGAGGGCCAACCCACTGGGTGTCACGTTGGAACAGTAAAAACTAGGTTTTATGCAGGTACTTCGAAAGGCAGTAAACATCATGGTGTCAAAATGTATAACATCACGATAGCACTTGATATAAGCAAAAAGAATTGAGTTTGTTTCAATCTATTTGTAGATACCTTCATGGACATACCTCTTCTATGGGTGTGTCAGCTTTCTTTTCATTGTTGTTCAAAGACAAGCTCTGGAACTTGTCATCCAGTTCTCCATCTTTGTTATTTCCCTGAGAAGGAAAAAACCCTGGTCAGCCTGAATTTTGTATGAAATTACAAATGTTCAGCTCTGTCAATTATGTTTGTTATCTCAGGAGTAGTTGGCAGTAACAAACCTTTTTTTATGTTTTACAAAACAGCTTTTTTGATCTGGAGAGTTTGCCCATTTCACTCATAATATCAACTTGATTATGATAAGTCATGTAGACCAAACCTTTAAAATCTGACATTATAATCACTCAAATAGAACCTTTTGAGCAGTACTCTTGTATGATGGCATCATTTTGCTTTTCACAATTCCGCGGAATGAAATAACGGAACATTCTGGAAGGTCTACCTCTTACACTCAGACAAATGACTCGTTACATGAAGCAAAGTTTTCAGCTACCAGCACTTTTTTGACACAAACAACGTTGAAAACGATTCACTGTGCAATCAATTGATTGTTTGGAATACGATAGTCTTAAACAGAAACTTTATTTTCATATTTCTGAAAATGATGCAATTTTGATCAATTTAACAGATCTGATAGAACTTTATATTACCTAAGATTAGACAATGGCAATACTTCACGAGTTATAACGAAAACAGATCTTAAGCCAAAAAATCTAATTAATTAGATAATTATATTATTAACTTTTAGTATAATTATTCTTGGAATAGTAGATACTGTATAATTTTGTTGTTTCAGTTCAGGTTTTAGATAATTAATTTGTTGTAGTTGTGAAAACCTTTATTCAAACTAGACCAATAACTCCCATTGGAGAGTAAGGCGCAATAAAGATGTGCTATAGATGGTTTTCACGGTGACGTCATTAAACTGTTAAGTCAAAATAACCGGCTTTTATGATTTCTTATTTACACTAGGTTGAGGATAAACAAAAAATAAATTTATGTACAAGTTTCCAGTCCCGTAGCACGTTCCATTTCGAAAATACGGCAATTTGAACTTCCAAGTTTTCACAGTGTGTGACACCAAAATAAGAATGCTGTCTCGTTGAAATAAAGTATCTCCTCTTGATTCTCAGCAGTTTTATCATTTCAAGTATTAGAAGATGTGTTTATGCGCATGTAGACTAACTCTCGAGTGAAGAGAAAGAGCCTTTATGGAAAAAATGAACTCCAGATGTTTTTTGTTGATTTCCTGCAGCCATATTGGTGGACAGTTTCTGTCCACCAATATGGCGTCTCCATATAAAGCTCTACAAAGGTGCGTGAAACGTTTCGGCAGATAACTCAGAAACTGCTGGCCAGAAAGACCTGAGATTTGGACCAATTGTTTATATATTAGTCTTTTACAACATTTCATTTTCTTGGCTTCTTCCACTGGGCGGTTTCCAATATTTTTTTTGGTGCCGTGTTTATTGCGTGACAGTGAAAACGATCTATACTATACTGTGCAAAGAAAATCAGTCAAGCTGTAGCTGGCATCTACCAGCCCTAAAGCCATTTTAACCAGTAAAAAAATCTTTGATAAGCCAGGGCTCGAAATTAAAAAAAATATTAAGTCGCATTTTGCGACCAGTTAAGAAAATTTAGTCGCAAATTCTCAAAATTTAGTCGCAAAGCATAAGTTAATTATTAATAAGTACTTTGACTAATAAATTAAGAACCCTTTAATTTCAGTAGCTTTTATTTATTTCCAATGATGTCTAAAAAAACAGTTTCTGAATAACTTTGACGGCAGAATCAAGATGGTAAATTAGAACGTTTGATCGATTTCGAAAACGTACACTGAGTCCACGCAAATAATCCTGTTAAATGATAATTTGCACTCAAGTTAAAATTCAATAAAAGAAACAATCATTAATCTTTTCGTCTCCTAATGATGTGAAATCTCTAATGTTTCCCGTCGCTAAATACACCAAACTCTTAATTATTAAACATGCTTACAGAAATAGCGCGAAGCTTGTGTACAAATTGAAATTTTCAAAACATTTACCTTTCTGTTCCACTTGTACCTCAAAACGGCAAAGTCTATGTTTGGCCGAGAGTTATATCTTTAAAGAAGTCTAAATCAAGCCAAAACAGAAAGATATCCTCATGAAGTCTTTAGAACGAACACACGCGCCACCGAAAAGCCACCATGTTTGTTTTCAGCGATTCACAGCAATCAAACGAGGCATACGTGCACAGTTCCCGCCAAACTGCCAAACATCTTAAATTTCTGACACCCTTTATAACAATTATTGTTATCTATATAGTTTAAGGGCTCGCAGTTTTTGTTCCACAGTACTATTGTTATAATTTTTAACTAAAAAAAGTCTTTCACATTTTCGCGTCAAAAAATGACATTCAGTTTTTGTGTTGTAGAAGTCAGTCCCCATACATGAAGTACCTACCTGTTTATAACAGAACCGCTGTAATCGCATCTCATTGAGCTAATCGTGTAACGTTGTTTATACGACATGTTGTTTGGAACTTGAGCAGGATTTTGCCTTTACATTTTAAAATCTCCGCAACAAGAAGGACAGAAATTTTTTAAAATTGTGTTCCTTCATTAATTTAGGTGAAATCTGGTCGCAAAGTTGCGACTGCTGAAGAATTTTCAGTCGCAAAGGGAGATAAGTTAGTCGCAAATGCGACCAATACGGTCGCAATGTCGAGCCCTGTAAGCATGACTAATTACAGTTCTTCTGCATTTTAATATCGCAAAAAAACTTTGCTTGTATGTCGCACAGGTTAATATCAAAACTCACTAACTCCACCATACTTGTTTAATACTCCAACAAATTTATGCATGGCTTTGTTAAATTTCTCATTGTTTTGCTTCGTTCTTTATTGTTATGCTTTTGTACAGTATTGTAATATGAAGACAATACAATACAATGCCATGCATAAATTTGTCGGAGTATTGGACAACCCTCAACTCTACAACAAAATCCACCAGTCCCGGGCTATCGGTCACTAATTTTCTTTGCACACTGTTACTATTGATTTTCTAGTACGCTAAGGAAAATTTATTATACATACGAGATAAAACTGTTCATTGTATGGTTTATCTCCCCAGTAAAGGTCACATAGTGACTCTGGAAAGCACAAGGAATATACAAAGCACTGCACCAAACCAGAGCTCACAATTTAAGACACTGGGGACAGATTTTATCTCCAACGATGTGGCAAGGAACAGACATCATGGGTGCTGTATCTCCAAGGACACTCAGCTCCTTACAGCCACAAAGACAGAGCCAGTGAGGGCCAACCCACTGGGTGTCACGTTGGACAGTAATGTAATCTTTGCGATAGCTATGTTCTTGATTAGATTGCTTTTACATGACACTATTGTTACAGTAGTAAAATAACTACAACTAGCCAGCTCACTGAACCACAACATACAAAATGTATGATTAAAAAAGGTACTCACTCTTACTAGGAACTTTAAAAGAAAGTTTTTTTTAGCAACATCTCAATCTTGGGGAAATTTTTCAAGAATGCAGAAGTTCAAGTTTGAAAACAAAGCCAGCTTGTTCAAATTAAAACTCATCCTGGCTATTGAAGGCTAAACATTCAACCTTATAAATAATTTAAAAATAATTAAAAATTATTACTATTAATAATTATAATAACTATATTATTCATGCAGAGTAGTAGAGCAAGTTGGAAGCTCTTACGAGTCGAACACCCTTGGGACGAAAAAGGCGTCTGCAACTGGAGCTGGCCATTTGCAGAAATGTAAAATTACAGAGTTTCTATGGGAGTAAAGAAAAAATGGGGATTTGTGAAGGTGGCTGTATGCAGACATGTCCGCTTGCAAGAGTGCCAGTTAGGAGTGCTTCCACTTCCTTTCATTCTAAACAAAACCAAATCACCGAAGAGATCTGCAACAGGCTTTGCGACTAGGAGACCACCGAACTTTATAAGACAAACAAAACTTTATAAGACTACCTAAAACAAGAGTGCTTGAAAGTTACAAATGCAAAACTGAAAGCTCCCTAGTGAACCTTAAATGGAAATTTAATAAAATTAGCTCATTTTATGTAGTAAAGAGATGAAACAAAAACAATATGTAGCTGGCACCATAATGTTAGCCCTATGGAAGAGGTTATTTAAGCGTGTTTTTGTCACAGACTCAGAATGTTAGAGCTAAACCTGATATCTCCATAATTGCCTACAGGTAAAGAGATCAGATGTGGACATTCTCAAAGATACTTTACATATGGCTTTAAACTTAGTGAGCAGAAATCACTGAGAAAATTATTGCACACACAAAAAAAATCATTCAAGCCCTTACTGTAAGAACATTAAAACTTGTGGTCTTACACTTTATATACATAATGTGCTATTGAAAGGCTAAGTAGTTGAATTTTTATCTTTTATCGTTGTAATGTAACTATTGTCTTTGAAAAGCCTCTATGAGGAAAGTCAATAAAGTATGTATGTATGTATGTAATTCTTAGCAGCTTTTAAAATGAATTTCTATCTCCATAGTTCAAGGCATAATTTTCACAATGGCACATTTGCATTCTATGAGGTTAAGTCCAGTTTAACTAGATATTAATTCCGTACTTCATTTGCTGAAGAGTGGAGGAGAAATGCAGGCCACAGAAACAGAAAATTCCCAAGGGTATTTCCAGCATTCACTTTCAATTATAATGCAAAGCTTACTAATATTGCAATCATTAGAAATTAAAGCCAAGATATTCATATTAATATATCTACAGCTTGTATCAACACGACTACATGACTTTCAAAGCTGGAACAAAGGAATGCTTTCATTAAATTAGCTTCTTCCTTTGCACGGAACAACAGCACAACAACAAAGCAAGATGAATAAGAAAACATTTACTCTGCGTGAATACACCAGCATTCTATCTCGAACTCAGTACTAGAATTTCGTTTTAATCGTTAGGCGGCTGAACAGAAAATTTGTGCATTCATTATCCAATTTGCAAGCAGCTTTTAAACATTTCCGTTCCCGCAATATCAAATTGTGACAAGAACAATTTCAAAGATTTACACGAAAATACGACAGGACGCTGTTTGAGTAAATAAAACGACGCTCATAAACCGACTGATACATGTTCCAATGCTCCTTACAAGCGTGATTTGCAACAGAGGCATTCGACTCTTATGTATTCACACTTTCCCTTCGTTCAATAAACTTTACGCACAATAGCTTGCTTCCATCTTCTTCATCATAACTAACAACAAAATGCAGTTTCTTGTTGCATAGCTGGAGGCCTTCAGTTAGATTATATCTGGACTTTCATTCCAGCTTTGCAAGCAAGTCACTACTCAAATGTTGACAAACCCAAGTCTAAGATTCTAAGAATTAAAACTTACTTGTTCCGACATTCCTTCACCAACAGAAGACCATCTCTGGCCCGAAAAATTCCCTTTTTCGCTTTCTGCAACTGTTTTGGAAAAGCTTGTAGCGACGCCTTGGCGCTGGAACAGATAACTTGCGACTTCCCCGTTCGACTTTGCGCCTACAATTTCGAAGCTCTGGTTGTTTGCCTTCGATCCCCCATTACTGGTGCGTCCGCCAAGTTTTGGAGGCATACCATTGCTGTGGTACGCTCCATCTTCCCATCCAACTTCGTTCATGCCAAGAACACATGGAAAACTCATTGGACGGATCTAAACACAAGAAAAACGTCCCACAGTCAACAACGAGTACAACGTAATCCTAAGCGTGTGACGAATCGGGGGTGTGACTTGCTGCGTTTGCAAAACCGCGTTGAAGTAGACAACTCAGCCGCGAAAATAATCCCAAAGACATGCACGGCAATTATTTGCGGCCCCAAATACTGCATAATAACATATTTAGGACAAAGGATGGTAGTTGAACTAACCGGATGCAAAAGGCCTAAAAGAGAAAGGCCATTCTTGGCATGGCCGTCGCTGGCTTGTCAGATAAGGCCATTCCCATCAGGCCTCACGAGCAAAAAGTATAAACACGTGGTTTGCTTCTGATGCAAAGACAACACGTGCGATAAAACATCTAAAACTTTTGCAAAAGTCAAAATACGCCACAGCAGGAATAACTATTCTTTGAACTTTCTACTTGTCACATTTTAATCCTGAACCGATAGTTCTGAAATTAGATAATAGCTTAATCTTCAAGTAAGTTTTTGTCAGTTTCCTGTCGCATCTGGTAACATGTGAAATTAATATTTAAAATGCAGTGTTCTTGGTTTTAAATTTTTATCAAGAATGTGTAAAATCTTGGAAAGGGCAATTTAGCGCATTTTAGTTAAATATTGTCCATTTTCTCGTAGCCTTCAACCAAGCTGAGGTTTCATCACGGAAGAAAAAAAAATTCATTGCGTCAGTGTTATCGAAGTAAACAATCTTTGGAATGTAGCTCGTTAAAAGTGTTTCTGTAATTATCCTAACACTACAAGAGATCGTACGTACAAAGCAAAGTAAAAAATTATTGAAAGGGAATTTTTTCAAAAAAGAAAATAAAATAAAAACTGTAGGTTATTTTCTCTGAGTTGATTCTCTAACATGCATCGTGAATTTCGGCTGTAAATTTTGTTCCGGTCGAATCGGCTTTTTATGAACACCCCTCAATGCCAACACACCGTATCAAAATACTGATTAACTAAAGATTTTCAAACACGCACCGAATCGATCCAACCCAAACTTACGTGATCGAATTTGATTAAGCCACATGATCTTGTCTTCCAAGGCCATTTGCTGTACTGGGGTAGAAATGGAGGCTTTCTTTGAAGTTTACTTGCCATTTCATTTTTTGTTTTTTTCCTCACAGATTTCTTAGCCCCCTCGCGATGGCAAAAGCCAACCAAAGTGAATGATGTGCCTCGCTTTCACTTTGAACCACGTTAGCCTCGTGTTCGTGTTAGCTAACTCGTCTGGTGGCCTGGCAAGCAGCATGCATTGCGCTGTGTTTTAATAACAGCGAGAGGTTCTTTCGCAGAGAAAGAAATGAAATTTCTTTGCTGCAAAGGCTTGTATTTCCTTTGTCTTTTGATATTCTACAGATTTAGCTCAGTATATGCTATAAGCGTGGATGTTCAACAAGATTCAGGTTTGAAAGTGCATTTTGCGCTATACCGGGGCTCTATATATGTTACGGCGGGCAGTTCTAGGTCCCATATTATTTTTTCAAGTCGGTGTGATCTCATTGTGGGACATTGTTTTGGTTTATGGAACAATGCTTTGCTTATTCAGACGAGAAACAGACTTTCCTGTGCTTACTCACTCGTAGGAGACAGATCAACAAGCTGTGAAAATCGAATGACCTACTATTGTAGGAATTTTCTTTCGCTTGTTGTTAAGATGATCCGTTTTTTTTTTAAATTTCCGATCCCACTTTTTAAATTGTTTGAGCTTATATCTCAAAGTTTTAAGCTTTCTAGAGAAACTATTGTAATTCTTCTCCATTCAAAGCTAATCGCATCTAGTTCTAGCTACAGAGCAGAAATATAAGTGTACAAGTTTGGTCTTCTATGATTTTACTTTTAAGGTTCATAAGTCATGATCAGAGTTTATATTGCACAAAGTGAAAAGCAGATAAATTTTTATCAGCATTTAATAGGTTTTAAGTCCCATTGTTTTAATAATATGGTATGAGCAAATTGACACTACACTAGTCTTAACATTAGTCTCAAATTGGAGATTGATTAGTGCAATTAAAAAAATAAGAAAAGGGAAATAATAACAACAGATTAATGATAATGACATCTATCCATCATGAAGTACAGCTGTAGATGTGAACTGGTAACCTTCACCTCAGTAAAACTTCCAAGTTTGCAATTTTATTCTGATGTCTGATAATAAGATTCTCTTCGACTAGAATTTGATTAATGTTCAGTTGAGAACAACTGATGAGTAGTATTTTCCATCTCCAATTTTTGTCTTTTATTATCATAAATTTATATTTTCACTTATAGTAATTTGCCTAATTGCTTTGATGAGGGGAAAAAGAGAGAAGAGTAAGCTTGACTTTTGCATAGAAACATACCTGTATGACAGATCACTGTATATATCTTTCACTTTATAGTTCCTATGACTACTCTTGTTATCTAGAGCACACTTACTCTTTGATCCAATCTTGGCTTGCTGATGGCTGTGGGAAGGGAGATAAAAACCATCTTGTAATGACATCAAGAGCTTCCTGTCAGTCATATCCAAGATCCATTGTAAAAGAGGGAACTAGAAGAATGTGGATGAGCTTAAGATTGCATTGTCCGGTTTATAGATGCAATGTCAAGATGTTGGTTTTTACTGAAATATTTACTTCAGGTTGATTGAAGTTTTCTTAAGTTAATTAGTAATTAGAGAAGGTAAACAGTTTGAATTCTAAATCACCTTTAGTGATGTATAATTGGCCCGTGCTTTATTTTGTTTTCAGTTCAATAATTTTGAATCCCTTCCACCTGTTACTTTTGTCTCAGTTTTATACTAATAATTATGCCTTTGTTGGTGAACACAAAAAAATTTTAAATTATCCAGAGTTGTGTAAAAAACTTCAAAGTGTTTCATTTAAGGTTTAAATACTCTGTCATTAGATTGCAAGAAAAATTAATTAATCCTTGGCTAATGGGAGATAAATAAATATAAAACCATGCAATGGTACTGGAAAGTATCTTGCTGTTGTTTTCATCTAAATTGTCATGCTTGATTAAGACTTCTTCTTCAGAATCAAATTTTGGATGGCCTCATACAGTGGGTGACATCACTTTAAGGCTTAAGCTTGGCAGTCATAAGCATCATGTTTCAAATAAAAAAAATCAAATAAACAAAAGCATTAGGCTTTGTAGGAATGGCAAAATCCACAAAATAAATGTGAAGACTTGTTTCACATGTTCATTGAAATTCCTCGTACCTGATGTGTATAATCTGTTGTTTAAAGAGTTTCTTATTGAGGGATTGAAGAATTATTTTAAATATTTATTATGACAAGTCGAGCCTGCCCAGCCATGTGAAGCATTAAGGCTAGACTGATCTCAAACTCATTATCTCATATGATTTACTGTGTTTTTGCTTATCGTCTATTGCATCACATGCATGGCTTTGATCATTTAAAACTCCATCATTTGTGCTGCTTTGCTTTGTTGTGGAATTGCCACAGTTAAATTTTTCAACATTATTTTGATCTGCTTTATTTTTTAAAAAGAACTATCATAATTTAACAACTTTTAACTTCAAAGCAAAGTGGTGTGTGAGGGATTTTTCACTGAAGTGGAGGTAAATTGTAGTGGATATATTTACGGAGGCATGAAGTTGTGAAGGAAATATCCACTACTTCTACTGACATTGAGGTGAATATATGGATCATATTGATTTGAATAATATTGAATAATATTGTTTTGGCATATACACTTTACCCCACTAGTTGAATAACTAGACTGTAGACCAAAAATTACTTTATGCCAGTCTGTCAGATGTGCAAATGCATAGTAATGCTCACAAGGTCAAACTTAACTCAGGTGATACGTGGTGATCCAGGGAAAAAATGAACAACACAAATGGCTTCAAACATTTCATGATCTTGAGTAATGAAATTCCAGTGTTTCTGAAAGCAATAAGCAAAGTGCAGTTTCAAGTCTTAAATGTGTTTGTTTGTCTAGTACTATATGGCCACTATGAACTTACTAGTCAATTATTGTGCACTAATTGCACTTTTCACTTGTGTCGTATATATTAATTTATTGCAAGAACTGGGGACAAAAAGATGTCATATTGTCTTTACTGTGAAAACATGAGCCATGGACAGATTCTTCCAATCATATTTTGTCTTTTCCTGAAACTGCAATTTGCTGTTCTGCGTCTTCCATGTAGTGGTAAATTCTCCTTTCAAATATTTATCTGCAAATTTGAATGTGATGAATGAATAACAGTGAAATGCAGGCCAGATCATTGATACAAAACTTTGAGGCTTGTCAGTAGTCTCAAGGGAGGAAGTTGTCTGAAGAGATTGTAGCAGTATCAGAATATTCACATTTTTTGTTCTCATTTTTAGGTTCACTACTTTGCAGAAAATGTGGTCATGACATCACCACTGCTGTCCATCTTTATAACAAAGCTAGTAAACTTGCTCTGAGACAGAGAAATGACACAATACTTGGAGTGCGGCAGCGTCTTATTCAGCTATTCAAGAACCCCCATGGTACTCTCATTGACACCATCTTTTTCCTTTAACACCCTGTCAAACCATAACCTTGAGATAGGGAGGGGGCCTGGTAATCCAGACTTTTAGAAAAGGGGGTGGGGGTCCTTCGGGACTCAGTTTGGTCTAAAAATAAGGAGGGGGAGGGGGGGGGGTGGGCTCCCTAGGCCCCTCCCCTGTATCCACCACTGATAAGTGACCATCCAAAATGCCAAGATAATGTTCACTTATCAGGAAAGGTTCCAGATTTCTTTGACAAAGGAAATTTCTTTTGGTATTTTAGACACTGTTTGTGGTCACTTATGAGAAGTGGTTCCTCCTTGTTATACTTTGACAAGTTTGGATGTGGTTTATTTCATGAATATTATTTTCGTATTGTAAGTTTTCTATTTGTCTCTCATGAAGTAAAAAATGTTGTTTCAATTTCAGTTTTTTCTGATGATCCTTCTTGTTCTAAATGCCCCTTATCCTTTCACTAAAATCAATAATAATGTCTAACTTAGAACAGAAAGTGGTCATAAAGCACTGTTTTGCATTATTTGATAGCCCCCTCACTGATCTGGAGACTCCAAGGCAGGAGAAAGAAGCCAACATCTTGCTAGCCCGCATGGTTTTCCTGTAAAATGACATCTGATAAGGAACAAGCACAGAAATACCGTACTGTTGATGTTTCACTACCCAGATAGACTGGGTTAGTACCTTCGATTGGTTACAGCAAATTTCCCATGCAGCAAGACCAAACAGAAGCACTACCCAGATCTGGGTAATGATACATCACCTGGAGTGAGTACCAGTATGGAATTTCTGTGCTCATTGCTCAAACTTTATTTCACATTATTGAAAGCAGAGTTTTTTAAAGATTGGGAGAGCCACACTTTTCCTCCTGGGCTGGGTCCCTAAGAATGATTCATCACTGATATTTTGCTCTCAATATTTTCAACAGGTCAACATTTTGAGCTGATAACAGCCACCACTGCAAATATCAAAAGCCATGGTGAGGTAGGCCATAAGCAGTGAAAGGCCTTAGCTTAACCTCTTCTGACTTTTATATTGGGAGGCACGTACACCATATACTTTTTTAAAATATCTGCAGTTGTTAAATAAGCTTTGTTATTATGGTTTGGTTATAGGCATTTGAAGAGCACTCATGGTTTCCTGGATATGCTTGGCGCATAGCGGTGTGCCCTCGGTGTGGTGCTCATATGGGCTGGTAAGCTGACTCACTCTGTATCCCTTTTGCTTTTGAAATCATTGCTCTCAAACTAAAAAGAGGCAGCACCATTCTGTGCCAAAACTTTGTTTGCCTTACAGTTTGTTCAATCCTGTTGTTTTGAGTTGCCTCTCCTGCGACCTCTGCAAAGTCTTCTCTCAGCAGAAAAAATCTCAGAATTTAATACTGTGAACATTTGGGCACATCTCATCAGCTGTTTGCTTGGAACTGAAATGTCCAAAAATTATCTACATCTTCATATCTACTTATATGCAGAATCGCTGCATCACATCAGTTTCACTTAAAAATAACATTGTGATAAATTCTATAAAATAATAACATTAAAATACAGCCTGATTTATACCGTATAAAATTAAAACTTCCATCTAACAAAGTAAATACTTGAATAGTATAATTATAATTAAATGTTTTGAATTATTTGAGCTTGGAGGCATGAGCTCCAAGGTTTTTATCAAGTAATTTAATAAAGGGTACAATTTCGTTTAGCTATTCAGCAAAGTAACTATCCCATCTGGAGCAACTATTCTGTGCTACTATAGGCTTACAAAACACACAGAATGTAAGGAAATGTCACAGGACAGCGAGCAGTGGCAGGGATGGAGGAGTAAAAGACAGGAGTGAAGCCCTAAAAACTTAGGTGCTAAATTGGTGCTAAATTGGTGTTCATTGTGGAAAAAGGAAAATGAATAAGGGCATGTCTTTGCATTATACAAGGATAGACTGGAAAATGGAAAGTCTAGATTTAAAGCTACCTCTACTTTCAAAACAGTATGATTCATGTTTTTTAACAGAAAGACTTATTTTTGTTGCAACTATTAATGGGCTGTTGCCTTTTATGTTTAGGTCATTTGAAGATCCTTATCAAAGTGACCAGCATGGGAATGAAGATAGTTACACACATGACACTGTAGATGACACTAATTCTAAGAAACCTTATTCTTTTGTTGGACTTATCTACCCAAACCTTATACAAGAAAACTGTGAGTAGAAGTTTGAGATTTAAAAAAAAAACGGTACCTTTCACATTTCTTCTAAAATACGCTGCTTTTAAAATTGCCATTCTTTTAATACCGGTATCTACAGTGCACTAAGTAAGGCAAACTGTCCCAGTATGTGTTGCTATCAAGAACTACAGTGCTATGCATTAGCTTCTCTACAATTTGTGTACTCAACCATCTTCGGAAACCCAGGGGCAGATGTAGGGGCGAGGGAAAGTCTAAACGGGCGGGAAAAAATGGCACGAAGAAAAGTAAAGACCGGCGAAAAGAGCCCCTGGGGACAATTTCTTACCAGACCAGTTCCAAACGGTCGCCGCCGTTCTGGCTTCTGATTGGTGCAAAAGAAACCTTTTGTGTTTTTCTGCCCACTTAGAAGCCAGAACGGCGGCGACCGTTTGGAACTGGTCTGGTAAGACATTGTCCCCAGGGGCTCTTCTCGCTGTTCTTTACTTTTCTTCGTGCCATATTTTCCCGCCCGTTTAGACTTTCCCTCGCCCCTACTATCTGCCCCTGGGTCTCCGAGGATGGTACTCAACAAGTTTAGAAGCCGTACTTTCTATTCGTCTTCGAACTAGGCTTTAAGGATTCAGTTAAAGTTCAAAGGAAACCTCGCAATGCCATTGTGCTATTATTCTAACCTGGAGGAAACTGGAATAGTAATGAGAGGTTGTCCTGTAGATGAGTGAATGTTATGGCCTTTTTCGAAGTGGCGTGCAAATCGGTTGATGCAGAATGTTGTAGAATGCCTGTAAAATACTTTGACTGTCATTGGCTGACTTTGATCACATGGGTAGTGTTCCAGTTTTCAGTAGGTCACCATTAGGTTTACTGATCGTTATGTATTTGTCATGCTGTTTTTCAGATGCAGACTCTTTAATAATAACACCAAAGGCCTACAGAAGCTAGTCAAGATCGTCCCTTTGGTCGTTAACCAAAGTCTAAGACATTATTCCTTCGAATTCCTCCAATCACAGGACTCGACAATCAATACAACGAAGCAGTCAGAACACAGAAGAAAGGTCAAAAGGCGCAACGCGGGAAAACGCCTGCTTTTGATTGGTTGAGAAGAAATAATTCAAATTTTAAGCCAATCATTAGTATCAATGTCGTTCCAAGATTCCTTCCCCTTATCTTCATCCGATGTTTTTCGTGGCCACGTCTCTACAACGGTCACTTTCTTCTCTCCCCAAGGTGACCGTTGCGGAGAGGTTTTCAGTGAAAACTGAAGAGGACCGGCTGGAACTCAAATTCGTGACGAAGTACTCTGTGGACTTGTCTGAAACATCAGGGATTTAGAGTCAGGTTTACGGCAAACGTGAATTTGTAACGCGTGACCAAGTTTTCCCTTACTTGTCTTTTAGGATCAATAGGCCATTTGCAATAAGAGGCATGCGACATCGTTTTTATGAAAATGAAAGTTATATGATTTTGCCTTCGAACAACGATTAGTAGGTCATATCTTAAACAAAATAATGGTGATTTGGTTTTTCAAACCCGCACCATTTTCTTAAAATGAATAAGTTCGTAAATGGTCACGTGACCAAAATGTGATTTTTGAAATTATGAATTACCTCTCTCTGAACTCAAATTTTGCACTTAAACTTCAAGGAAAATGTTGAAAAGATGATGTGATAACGTTTACAGCACATCTGAGCGTAACTATGAAACGTTGAACAAGATAAAAGCAAGAAGTAATTTTGGCCGCCATGTTGGAGGGCAAGAGCATGCCCTCCAACATGGCGGCCAATACAAACCATACTACTTTGCTGAAAAATCAAAGTGCCATAAAATATCTCCCTTAAATGCGTTTCCTCTCAAATTTCGGGTGTAAGATAATTTTTGTGTGCTCTAACAATTTTTGGCATCAACAAGATTCCAACTCATTGTTTAAAGGAAGCATTGGTCACGTGACCTCTTAGTGCAAGTGGCCTATTACTGCCGACCTACCCCTCCCCTAAGCTAACATTAACACTTACTTTTCACTTAGGGCAAAACGATGGCGTTGGGGAGGGGTAGGTGGGCAGTTTCCCAGAAACCAAAATTGATCCCTCTAGCCCTGTTTCAGGCGTTCATATAGTGGGGGTGACACAAAGAAAAGTTAGCAGGAAAAAAAAACAACAAGGTAGGGGTAGGTTTCCTCCTCTTCCTTACTTCCGCTTTCCCCCCGCCACTTCCCGCTTATCTGAACTGTAGGAACAGGTTAGTTTCACGCAAGTTTTATCAATAAGAATTAGTTTACACAGTCTGTATCTGCTCATTTTCCAATTTGGCAAATTCTCCACTTGAATCTGATGTTTGCCGTTTGTTTAAAGTGACTCTAAATTTTCTCTATTTGAATTTTCTTTCACGTAACGCAGGAACGGACAGCATATGGATGACGCATCATTACTAATGAAACTTCGGCTTTGTGTTGGCAGGAATGTACTGAATTCCTTTATTTTAATGGAAGTAATTAGGTCAAAGTTAGGTCAAGTAGCCACTTTAAAGAGATTATAAACAGCTTCGTAAGAGAAAACGTTGTTACATGTAAATAAGTTCTATAAAACAGGAAAAGGTGTCTGGACAAAAAATTACCGTAAGAATCTCATATATTTTTACCTAACAATCCATCGATCTGCTGTTTCCCTCAAGGAAACCGCAGCGACAAATGGGAAATTTGTAACGAAACATTTCCAAAATGTTGATAACTTACTTAAGCATCAAGAACTGAGCCTCCTACAAAATATACCATTATCTCTATTTGAAAGGAACTACACAACACTATTTGTAAAGATACCGTACGTAAATGTGGTACATGTTACACAGGAAATAAATTTCCTCACGCACAGGACGAACAAGGAAAAATACACCTCCCTTATATTGATACTTAACCCTGGTTTGCACGTTTTTTCAAAAAGGTCAAGCTGTAAGAACAATCGAAGCCAACCTTAGAAAAGGAACAAAACGACAGCGATCGTTACTATTGCTAAAGAGTTGTTTCAATTTATTGGCTTGGATCGCTGAACATTTTTTCAGCGATCCCAGGCTTTATTTCACTTGAACGTTAGGTAGCCTTAATATTACTGTGGAAAGTCATTCAATAAGAACTTTGAAACACCGATCCCATGAAGTTTGACACGCTTCATGCATGCTTTACAAAAATTTGGTTTTAAAGTGAGCGAATTAGCCACCGTATACGTAAAAGGATTTTTGTGGTTTGCTCTTTCGCAAATTCAGCAATACTCATGATTCCTGCCGTTTTTGCCTCGATGATTCATGATTCCTACAAGAATTTTCTTCCAGATTCATTATTCACGAAGACTATTGATCACTTATTGACTTAATGATTTTCTCAGTGGCAACTTAGGCCCCGTTCACACTTAGGGGTTAGATCGATCTCAGATCGATCTAGCCTTTATACGAACTGAATGTGAACGTTCGCACTTTTTTGAGATCGATCTGGGATCGATCCAACCTGGATCGCTTCAGGAGAGATCGGTCTGAGATCCGAGAACCGATCTCAGTACTGATCTTAGTTCGATCTCATTTAAGCGATCTCAGTGTGAACGGGGCCTTAGTCTCGTTTTGTGTAGTTTCTTCGGCATTCAAACTTCTACTTCATCCAGACTCAGGTATAGTGGTTGTTTTTGTAACTGAAAGTTAAGCACCACGTTACTGGAGAAACAAACAGACTATCAGATCCGGGGGCATGCTCACCCAGGAAAATTTTGGAAAATTGGACTCTGGCGGCATTTTTGAATAATGAAGCTGTTCGCCACTTGCCCATCTCCCAAAAGGCACCTTGTTTGCCCCCAAAAATATTGCATAAGCATTGTTTTCAATTTCTCTTGGGACGGCTGTAATACCCAGGAGAAATGAAAAACAAAGGTCATGCAAAATTTTGGGGGCAAACAAGGTGTATTATGGGAGCTGTGCAAATGACGAATTTCAAGAATGATAGCCATGTCTGCCTGTACGTTGTCCACTGCTCTTCAAGTCGGTTTGCGCTGGACGAACCCAAAATCTTCTTTGCCGACGAGGTTCAAAACGAAGACGTCTTACAAGCCTTCGTCTTGAACTAAAAGATTGCACAATCTGGATGATGCCTAAATGGCTAGTTAGTTGTCGAAATAGCAAAATTGATTTAAACGCATGCAATATAAGATAAGAGCCAGCAAACTTGGAAACAAAACATTGTTGTCCGCCATTTTGAACTTGAAAGACTGGACCAGAGGTTATGACGTAGTTGACTTTCAGTCGTCCACGCGAATCCTCGGATCCAAAAAAATCCACACTGAAGAGTGGTTCAAAAAATAAGCGGTTTCGGTGTGCAGATTCACTGGTTCCGTGTGGACAGAAAGCCGGTTCGTGTAAAAAAAGTATGCGGTTCAAAAGTATCCGGATTCGTGTGGACGGGAAGGTGGACGGGGCCTTAGTCCATGTTGAAGGCCATGATTTCACGAATGTGGATATTTTTGAAACCGCATAGTTTTTTTTTTACCAATCGGCCTTTCGTCCGCACGAAACCAGTGAATCCGCCCACCGAAACCGCTCTCCATTGTAGTTAAGGCTCTGTCTACATGTACCCGGGTGAAAAATACTGCTAAAAAATGTCCGGATTCGTCGTGTGGATGGGGCCTCAAACTTCGTAGACTGTCCAGGCGTTTAGATAATGGAGAGTGAAGACAAAAAGAGGCCCCCCCTCCCCCGCTAATTTTTCCTGGTCACATCTCTTTGAGCCGTGTCCACTACCTCAACGCCTGGAACAGGTCATAAACTTTGCCATTTAGCAGATAAAAACGTGTTCAAAAGAATTAAATTCCGCGATAATCTTCGCAAAACATAACCTCAGCTCTTAATTCAGATCTACACCTTTTAATCCAACGTGCAAGGCTATTATTATCTTCTACAAAGATTTTAAAACAGAATAGAATTTAAACAACAGTTTTAGTCCTAATTTTGCGATAAAATACACTTTTATGCTCACGCCCGTCCACTTTCACGACAACTTTTTTCGCGACTAGCGAAAGTTGGTCACAATAACGTAATTCATGGGCATCAACTTTTTCTTTACAGCGGTTCATCCCATCGACGTTAACTTCAAATGACAGAGTCTACATAAGCTTCTGCCCATCTTCTCAGGTTTGCCTGTCAACACAAATGAAAATATCCCCCATTAGAAAAACATTTTGAACGTTTGAGCTGTCTCAGTTGTAAGTTAATTACGAGAAGCTTCGTGAAAACAGACGACTTTCACTGGGATATGGTGTCCAATGATGAAACTCAACTTAACCTTACAGGTAAAAAACAGACTAACTCTATGACCGATGTAAAGAGCGCATCGTGATACGAAAACATTTTCAACGAATTTTACTACTCTTTGTCTTTTTGATCACTATTCTTCCGTTGTGCTAATTTATTAAAGAAACGAGGAATCATACTAGTTCTGAAAGTTTAATACAAGGACCAGTTACTTGGGGGTAGTTAAGCCGGTGTTTAACAAAACCCTTGTTATTGTAACAGTATCAAAACTGAGCGGGCACATAGCAGGTGGCAAGTGAGACCAGAGAACACTTAATAAACTGAGGCTAAAACGCGACTTCGCATCAATTGAATTCACGCATTCGCAGGGAAACTCTTTCCTGCCGTCTGTTGATTTTCCTTTACTTTGCATGCTCCATCACTGATGTAACGGTCTTGAGTTTTTTTTTTTTCATTTCTTTTCTGCTGCCATTTATCTTAACGTGACGGTGTCCATCTAAAAAGCTCTTGCTCCTTTGGACATTGTACATTGTATTTTTGTTTTTCTGCTATTACAGCTTGTAAATGCCTTGTATAATGTAAAAACATAGGCACGTTAAACGTGCATGAGCTATTTTGAATTTAATGCTTCGGTGTAACCTTACCAAGAGTGATGAATCTACCTCTTTCACCCTAAATGTAGATTGGGTTTTTGTGCGAAATTGCGTATTGCGGTACATAAATGAAAACGCGAAACGCTCAGCTGAATTGATCCTCAAGCTATATATTCACTTTCTTCTGTCTTTCCCTGTTACATCTGGTGCAAGTTAAACAAATCGTTAAAGTAAAATAAATTTCTACTCACCAAACGTTGATTAGAAGGAAAACTCTAAGGTTTCCTCGGAGTTTCTTAAGCCAAAATGTGACTCATCGAATACTGAATAGTTACGAAATACCAGGATTTTTATCATTGTGGTAGATGGTTGCGTCATCATAATTCACGAGGTTTTCACGTGCGATTCTACTCAGTGAAACAGTCTTTAACTCCGACAACTTATTTCTTCACGTTTTAAAAGCTATTGTTTCTCAGAAGACAAGACGCTTTTTTAGGGATTTGGTTACAAAAGGAAACAGGTCTTCATACGTCCAAGTTACTATTTATCATTGTGAAAAGCCAATCTGCATGAGATGTACAGTCACACAGCTGGCACGTGAAAGTGTTGGACTTTGCCCCCTTTCGTCGTTCGTACGTGAGGGAATTCGAGTTATCACACAGTAAACTAGTAAACAGAATTATAAAAATAACTCACGCTCACAATTTGCACGTGAAGATGTTGGTCTTTCGCCCTTTTACAATTCGTACGTAAAAAAAGGCAAATTGTTTTACTACAAAATTTTCTCAAACGATTTTAAGAAATCACCTCGGCTTCATTATAACATCTGCAATTAAATTATGTTTCATGCAACGTCAAGGTTGATAACCTAACATTTATTAACATTTATGAAACAGTCTTTAACTCCGACAACTTATTTCGTCATGTTTTAAAAGCCATCGCTTTTTAAAAGACAAGGACCTTTTTTAAGGCATTGGTTACTAAACGAAACAGGTCTTCATACGTCCGAGTTACTATTATTATTATTGTGAAAAGCCAATCTGCATGAGATGTACAGTCACACAGCTGGCACGTGAAAGTGTTAGACTTTGCCCCCTTTCGTCGTTCGTACGTGAGGGAATTCGAGTTATCACAGTAATCCAGTAAACAGAATTATAAAAATAACTCATGCACACAATTTGCATGTGAAGATATGTTGGTCTTTGGCCCTTTCACAATTCGTACGTAAAAAGAGGCAAATTCGTTTACCAGAAAATTTTCTCAAACGATTTTAAGAAATCACCTCGGTTTTACTACAACATCTGCAATTAAATTATGTTTCATGCAACGTCAAGGTTGCATTTATTAACTTCCAAGAAAATTATCAAACTTCCGAAATATATTTCTACTTATATCATGTTACTCCACTCAATATAACAGTATCTAATTATTGTGTCAACTAGCTTCTTCCAATTTTATTCGCTAACGCTACTGATTCTACTTAAGTTACGCATCTTTAATAAATAGAACGAAAAAGGTCGGTTGAACTTTGTAAGCGAGAGAATAATATTTTTAAAGCTTGTTTACGGGATTAACAATGACCGGGTCTAAAGTACAGGTCACATTCCACAGGTCAAGAGTGCAGGTCATTGCTCCATTGATAAATTACCAGACCACACAGATTCCCCTTGATCTAATAGAGCATTTTGTTAAGCGATTAGGGCTAGGAGACAGTTTTAATGTTGTTCATTTATCTTTATCGTGGTGACCTGTACTCTGACCTGTGAAAAGTGACCTGTATTTTAGACCCGCCGTTTTATACTCTACCCAGTTGTAGCAGGTGAAACAGAACTCATACTGACGTGCGTTGTACTGATAGCCGAATTAGGTCAGAAATGCCTCGAAGCAACAACCACATTTAAATATGAACCCTTAAACAGCTGCATCACTCTTCACAGCGTTTGAATCATGAAGATATTTTATGTAATGCTTCCAAACACCTGTACCCCGTAATAAAAGACAAAAAAAATTGTGAAGAATCAAGATGGCGGTCTCAAAGTGCCCTTGTTCGACCTTTACCAATGCCATGTTTAAATAGATGCCAAGATCTCATTGGTTCCTAAGCATCAACTCATAGTACCTTCAACCTAATTGGCTCTTGCAACAAACATCCTAACATACAACGCCACAAAGCTACAAAGCTGCAAAGCCACAAAGATACATACGCTTACACCACGGACATATGAAAAAATTTTGAAAAAATAGCTCAATAAAGAATTGAATGGTATGCCTGCAAAAATCACTATAAAAATCATTATGGTTAGTGTTTCCTGATGACATTTGTTTAATATCTTCTTCATAACTCGACATAGCAGACTACCGTGACATACCGACCCTTGTTGTTTCGCGTTACGATACAAATAATTTAAGTATCATTTCAGTCTCAGTTTCAAAGTCGACGGGTCTTGGGATATTAATTAACTTGCCAGAGTCTTCCTCTTTTCCAGCTTGAGAAACTGCTCTCACAAACTGCCCAAGTTAGTCTGGGAATAGCTACGACTTGAGTTAATCACCAATGAAAAATATATTTCAGTGTTACCAGGAGCCGAATACGAGCTTTATAGCACACAACCATTTTTTCATAGTCCGTCCAGTCGAGTCGAGAGAAACAGGCGAATTTACAAAGACTTCGAATTTTTTAAGTTAAAGTTACCACATTTTTAGAAAAGATAGTTTTACTTGGAACATAGCTATATTTTTGTGCTCGCTTACGCTCTTTACTCATTAAGCTTGATTTGTTGCGGTAAAACATTTAGAAAGGAAAAATGAATATACTGACCCTACTCCAAATCAATGTATCATCTAGTTTCTTGTAGATATATTTCATATCCACATCACTAAACAGCTCTGGGCTTACTTCCGACGCTAAAGGCTGCAAAATGACAAGAACAGTGAAATCAAGAATGAGGCGTGAGTATTAAAACAACATTCCAAGAGACAGTGACTTTTAGTATGAAAAAAATGGCACCTTTGAAGATGTTATGTTTAACAGTAAAAAGAATGAGATGGGAGCCATGGACGAAAGAGGGAAGAACATATTCAAAGTGAAACGGATGATTTGGGGATTTCTCAGTTTTAGTTCTAGGGGACACTGAAAATCAGCTTAACCTCGCAGTTATATTTGCGATTCCCTTCCCTTTCTTCTGTGATTTACGCAGCAGCCACAGCGAATTCTGATGCTCAAGCGACCCAGACCCATAAATGATGATATTTACTTTTCTCGAGACATTTTACTTCACTGATGGTTAGCCTGCGAAGCGTAGACGTATTTCCGGTCGTCGCTTCTGAGGGAGAGAAGCGACGACCGGAAATACGTCTGCGCTTCGCAGGCTAACTGATGGTAGGACTGCGAGAGTTTGCGATGCGAGCAGTATCTCTTTTTCTTCAGATTTAGTGAGGGGAGTGCGCGTGCGCGAGTGTCGAACCGCGAAGGCCCGAGATGCGTGGCCATGTTGTGAGAACATCGTTTCTCGGTCCCAGACCTCGTCTCTTCCCCTCCCCCCCCCCCCCCCCCCCTGTGCGTGGCCATGCACTTTATTTGAGTGTCAATGTATTCAGCACGAAAGTACTATTTGGCGACTCTATTTTTACGTCTCCTGCTGGAGAAGGGACCGCCATTTTACGTGGTCATCCGAGCCACGCGAAGGTCTCGCCGCTTACAGTGCAAAGGGAGTACCTTCATTTCTCAGTTATTTCAAGACCCTTAGTATTGGTCCCGCCCCGGGAATCGAACCCCCGACCTCCCGCTCTACGGTTAAGCGCTCTATCGACTGAGCTAAGCCTGCCGCGGTTATAGTCATTTTCGTCTCTCACGCGTTTCGTTCGACGGACCAAGAAAAAAGAGAGACTGCTAGCAGTCTACACTCTGACGGCAAACGACCAATGAAAATTAGGTTCTCCCGTCGATGTTGTGATTTTCACGTTTTATCATGAATGATCTACGGTAGCCTGCGTAGCAAGCCATTCCGCGCGAGTTCGTCAAGAAAGTTAGAACAAGAGCGCTCTCGCTCCAACTTTCGAGCGTTAACTCGATCGGAAAAGTTTGCTACGCAGGCTATATCACGGGAAAAGGAGGACTCCAGATGTCGGATGTAAAACCTTACCATTGTCTTTTTCTTTTGCCATAACGAAATGTCACGTACAATTTTCATAAGAACAGAGGCTAAAACCTAACATACAAGGAAAACATAGCATCAATATATTTTTTTCTTCAACCCATACTAAACAATTATTGGATTCGGTTTTGTGACATCCGGAATAATCTAGGTCGGGGAATGTGTTATCAGCCGACCCGAAGACCAAGGCTGATAACACTTACCGAGACCTTGATTATTCGGGAAATCACAAATACCGAATCTAATATTTGTTTTATTTGACAGTGTTTTGACGAACGACAAACGCACCATCGAACGGAACACACTTTGCTGCGTAGCTAGAAATCATGCATTGCGTGCGCAACCTATCAGTTATCTGCTAGTAGATAACTGACTAATCCGTAGGTTGCGCTGATTTCCAAAATTAGCTTTAGGTTCCTGGCCAATGAGAAGACAGATAGTGAGTACAATGTATAATAAGTCGATAAATTGGGTAAGTTCTTTGCAAAATCCAAATCCCGATCCTTGAATCTAAAAAACGGATTTTGGATCTAAGAATTCACACTCCTAATGGATCATTACACTAGAACTACCGTAAATCCTCTATTAGGTCCCCCTCTCAAAAAAGTCCCCTCTCTCTAATAAGCCCCTGCCCCTTTCAGGGGAAGAAAGTTAACGAGCCCCCCTCTCTTTTAAGCCCCGCCTCGCCTCGCCTCGCCTCCCCTCCCCCTTATCATTCTTCACTAATAAATGATAGACTGTATTAATCAATCATGCCTGTAAAACTTCATTTGGACTGATCCAGGATGGTTTATTCGCAAACTGGAAGTTCGGATTTGTTTTTGATCCTCAGCTGCATGACCTCTAACTTCTTGTACTTGACCTTTTCCACTTTGTATTCTAGTTCTAGTTCTTTAAGGTCTTTAAGGAGAACTGATACCATTGTCTTTGCTAAATTAAATAAGCTTCCCCCCTTTCAAATAACCCCCTATCTCTATTAAGGACCCCCCCATCAAATGTTTTTCAAATAAATAAGCCCTCAGGGGGGCTTAATAGAGGATTTACTGTAAGTCCAATATGCCCTGCACTTGAAACAGGTCATCACAGCTGGGATGGTTGGGAAACAATGAAGAAACAAAGTGAACTATGGACTACAGTTAACCGACACCTAGGGGACCGGCGTCAAGTGTCCATCTTGGAGACGTCATTCTTATAGAGAGTCAAATAAAAGAAGTAAAGAACTGCTGAAGGGACCAACGCTTTGTGTCTGTCTTACAGAGGTGTGCCTGCTTATAAAGGTGGCCGTTAAGAGATAATCCACTGTAGCCCAAAAAACCTCAAAGAAGTCGCAATTCTTTGAAACATGTTAAATTATTATAAATAAGCAAACAAGGATGAAAAAGATGTCAAGTCACCAGTGTCAGATGCAAGAAAGGATTCGACGGGGTGCTGACTTTAGGGTAATTGTTTTTAAAATTTATTACCGCTGACCTTGAGGTTAGAAGCAGCCAGACTGCTGGGTTCACTGTCTATCAGGCCACACTCAGTAGGCTTCAACAATAGTGTGGATACCAGACTTCTTGAGATGAACAAGCCAAGCAGGAGAATGGTGCTAACTTGATTGGTTACTTGGACCAGTTCTCCTCGGTCAGAGAAGGTTATGTTATCCTATGAACAAACGATGAAAAAAATATTGCTCATATGCTTTATATTTTGTCTTTCAGAAGTGCTTTCTTTTTTCATGTGTAATTTTTAAAACAGATTTTACTAATTAAAAAGCAAAATACAAGAGACTTTTGTAGCTGATAAGACACATGGCTAAGATATAGTAACTGTATAGGACCTTCTAGACTACAAGCAAGCTCTCCAGGCCACTCTTCACAGGCTAAGTACCTCCATGTATGAGCAACTCCAGTAAGCCACCACCCCCAAAACTTTCTAGTGAAAGCCCTGTAGTTGGAACATCTTGTAAATGACCACCTCTCATAAGTAACAATGACTGCCTTTTCGGATGTGAGTTTTAATAATTTTCCACCGTTTTTAACTTCTTGTAAGCAACCACGACCTGTGGTCTCATCTCTTAGTATACATATACAACACTACCCAGAGTTTATGAAGAACCTTTAGGGGCAACACAGAACTAGACATAATTATCATTAATAAATTCCCTTCCAAGAGGTAGAGTGTCAGGACCTTTATTGGAAAAGAAATAGTTCATTGTCTGGCAAATTCTAGAATGGCACATATCACATCAATTCACTTTCAAACCTTTTCTACTTGCCACAAGTAGTCTTGTGGTAACAGGACACCCACTTGTGTCATTTCCCACAGGACACCCTCCCTTGTTGCACTAAGCAGACCAGTAGGTGGCTTGATTTGTGTCACATTATAAACAATTGTCTCGATCATTGAAGAAAGTTCACTCAAAGCAGCTTGAGCATCTCTTGAAAGCCTCTGAAAGACTCCGGGATTTTTAACTTTCAAATCTAAAGAATCTTCCCTAACCGCATCGTGAATTGTGGCATAAATAGGGCTATCAAGATCAAGATAATGTTTTCTGTGGAGCTTATCAATGGCATCATTAATAAGAGAATTCAGATGGTCCATAGCATCAACTCTTCTTTGCTCTACTTTTTTTAGCAGTGATAGAAGTATGAAGCAGGCCCAGGCTACGTAACCAAAGTGCCGCAGCTTTCTCACTCTTTTGCTCCCAGGAAAAGGGTAGGGTTGCTCAGGATTGCTCCTGGCGACTTGACCAATAAATCCCTGAGGCTTTACAGAAGTATGAGGCCTTTTCTGTGCTTCAGACAATCTCTCTGTTGGTCGCACAGGAGAAGCAGTACCTCTGGGGACCTAAAAGAAAATAGCTGGTTAGCAGATTTTTAATAAACCTGTATGCTGCCTCTACCTTTTAATGTGGTACACTCTAGTACTAAAATTATTTTGTGAACATAATAAAAGAATATGCTGGCTGGAGGCTTTCTGCCTGGTATGCACCTGGTTTTCTGTGTGGTCTCTTGAACTCAGCCTAGTATGTTAATTTATGTGACTGCATAAACTTTTTTGCTGAAAGACTCAACTTGTGGCAAGGGTTCTTCTTTCAATATTCTCTAGGACACAGGGGGTGGGGGGAAGGAATATGCTTTAACCCATTCGCCCCTGAACCGCCCATAACCACCAGTGCAGATCCACATCCTTTCTACCTCTCATGACGTCATCAGTTTTAATGGTCAAGGCCAACTTTGTCCGCTAACTTGTGCAGAGTGAAGAGATCTTTCAAATCATACCAGAATGAGCACAATTCAGTCAAGGACACCGGAGAAAAAGGCAAAAAACCATGCAAGATTGACCTGTAAATCTCCATGAAAATCTTGTTCCATTGCCCACCTACTTTTCCTTTCACCTAATCCTAAGATCCTTAAAGCTTTCCTAAAAACTCTTCCCATCAAAATGACGCCTACTAAATGCCCAGCAAGAGGAAAAAAAATGAGCAAGAAAAGCGAAAAAAGAGGGGAGGAGAGAAAGGGAAAAGTAAAAGTCAAGATTGCTCTGTCACTTTTAAACCCAAAATTTTGCTTTCTGCGCATGCCTGAACTTAGCAAGCTGATATTTTGCATCCGGATTAGAAGGCCATGAAGTGTACGACTAGCCTGTGAACAGGCCTTTGGTCGAGCAGGGAACTAGGGAGAGGGAAAAGCGAAAAGGCCTGTAGACAAACATTTGGGACCGCCGTTCCACGGCACCCGCTGTGCATCAGATCCTGATGCAAGCTCTTATTATTGGCAAGAACACTGACTGTTGATAGGTCTGATTGACATTGGCTTTTCGGTCGGCACATAGCACGCGATTTGATCTCAAAGTGGCAATAACAAAACACTCCAAAGAGCTTGTTCAAAAGCTATTACCAAGGGAGGAACTACTTGGTCAAAAGACTCACACTGTCTTTAGAAAAACACTAAGCTGGAGTTTACCAAGTCACAATGTAATTCTCCATAGTTGATGGCACTTTGGTTTAAGCTGCGCTTGAATCTTATAACTTTGGATCTGTAAATAACTATCCGTGATAATTTTTAAACATTCTGCAAAGAAACCTAACGAGCTGGGACCAGCGTGATACAACATTTCAGAAAAAACATTACATTCACGGACTTAAGAAAATCGCTTAGTTATTCAGATCCAGAAGGCACTTTGGAGAAAAGTAAGACCCTTATTCAGCCTTAATAAAAAGCTTTACGCTTCGAAAGAAGTCAAAGAAAATCTTTTACATCAGAGGGCAAATCCTGCCGACCAGAGACAAAAACAACAGTAAATCGATATGTGTGCCATGACCTCTAAGTGTGAAACAAGCGGCTAAAATCACATTTGCTCAGTGAAAATGTAGAACCTTCCAGAGCATAATCTACCCAGCAGAAGAAAAAACTTATGAGAACAAGCAGCATTCTGGCATGAGGTAAATGTGGTGTAGGCCTACCGCCCCCTTTTATTGCTATAAATACAGGATAAATACCCGAAGGTGTAATTCCTGTTGGTGATCGAAGAGCTGCTGATCTCTTTGTACTTGTCTTTGGAGCTTCAGCGGAAATCTTGAGGATTCAAATGCTTGCACTAGTACAACGCTGTCTTGGCCACTGCATGCCAACCAGCAAGGTCTTGTTTCTTGAAACGCCAAGGATGGGTACCGTATTAATTCTCTTACCGGAGGTCAGCGACTTTTTTCAAAATCGACAATTACACTCGCGATCCATTTCACTTTGTTTTCAGACAGAGCATTCCCATTAATTTTCCCAGGAGGTTTACTCACGCGCGAAATTGATTGACAGATGACGGTCTTCGTGACAGATGTTCGGCAAGATAATTACAAGAGGGTGGAATAGTGGCCTCAAATGTTTGTCTACAGGCTCTCTCCCCCTGTTTCGCTTCCCTTTCCTCTCTATTTTTTTCCCCAAACAGAGAGCCTGTTCACAGGCTAGTGTACGACCGATAAACGGGTTTGTGGTAAGTTTTAGCTCTTTATAACATGACATTGACCAGAAAACCACTCGACTAGCTTCAAACGCGTTTTTCAGCAAAATCTCCAGGAGCGAATGGGTTTGGGGATTATATAATGTTGTGCTATGTTGAGTTAAAGTGGTTACAATAACTTACTGCTGCTAGTTTCTAGTTACTGTACAACAGTCACATACAAGATTTGGAGCAATATTAGTTTACCAATCGTTTGGGTGATGGCTTTCTTTTAACAGCTACTGACTGCTTCACTGCAGGTGCTGGGGGAGTGGGCTCTGATAAAACCAATAAAAAGTAAATTTTTGGATATTTTGACCATAGAAGATTGAGAACTAAAGATTGAAATCATGCATAAGATACCAAATGAAGAAAATGATATTGCTGATACCTCTTTTAGCATCTCTTTGAAGGTTAGAAAATGGTGTCATTTCCCGATGACCAACTTGCTCAATCTCGACTTGTCTGGTTGTGGGTAAACTGGAAGAAAATAAATAACCAAATATTTTAAATAAATCAATAACCATTAGATTACCAATCCTTTATTCCATACACATGGATGAACAGCTTTCTTAATGAGTTTATCTGTACAATGTATAGTTATGAGCATGAGATGAAAGGAAAATCATACAAGCTACAAGTCAGCAAACCTACCTGTGGTTATCAATTCTGTTGTCTGCGGCATGTGATCTGTTTGTAGCTGACGATGAGATCATCTGTTGTAACATCATCTGCTGAAGCTGCATATTCTGTGACATCACCATCGACATCATCTCTGGATAAAATTAACCATGTACAAATGCATGGATATTTTCAATATCAAAGTCACAGTTTTAGACTCAGTAAAATTTGCATGTAATGGTGGTCATTAATTTAGACAATACTCATGTGACTTAACAACTTGTTATTTCTTTTAACAACTCTATTTACTGTGCCAACAACGATTTTGTCCATCAGGTTTATGACCCATAGGACTTGACAACAACATGAAAGAAATTTGTTTAAGGAGACAAATTCTATGAACAATAGGTCACAATATTAGACACTCGTTTAAGCAGGTCCAGGGCTGTCAGCAAGATTTCAAGTTGCCAGGTAAATACAACAAGTAGGCCGGGAATCAAACAGCTACGGATTTCTTTTGGTTCTATTTTTCTTCTATTTTCCTATGAAAGTAGCCAGGGACCACGTTCATGGTAGCAGGGTAAATTCCCTGGCCCCTGCCTCTTAACGACAGTCGACAGCTCTGGATATCTATAAATGCTGTCGACTTATGGATTTGTATTAGACAAGTATACAAAATTAATCATAAACCTTCTGTGGAGTTCCAGATGTTGTCCACCACAACAATAATATTAATTTGCTTTTACATACCTTTTGAATGATCATCATCTTGACTGTAAGAACGTGTTTGGTGATGGCGTCTTTCCTCCTAAAAGAGAAAACTTATAAGGTTACCTGACATATAGCAATTGTTGACAAGTTACTTAGTTTACATTACCATATTGCCTCAAAAAAGAGTGCCCTCCCCCTCCCCAATGGTGAAAAGTACCACTGACTATCTCAAATAGCTAGGATGATTAAAAGGAAAGTGCTTTTCTTCTCTCACTTTTATAATTCTTTAAACTTTGACTAATAACAGCAGGACTAGCCTGCGAAGAGCAGACGTATTTCATTTTTTGGAGGGAGAGAAGCGACAACCGAAAATACGTCTGCTGTTCGCAGGTTACAGCAGGACAAACAATATTTTTTTGTTGTGGGGAGATGGGGTTATTGCATGAGTCACAGGAGGTACCCGGAAGGGGACATGCCAAGGAGACAGTTGAGAAACCCACTTTATCCTTTCGCATTGTGCACACCCTGTTGTTCCCACTTTCTACTCTCCCCAAACTTCCTCTGCCTTCAAAATCAAAGATTGATGGTGAGTTATGCAGGAGATACTCAGTGAAGGAAAAAAAACTCTTCAGGTGTGTTTGTGGGCAAGAAAACATTTTGAACCTTTCCATTTAATGCCTGCATGCCCTACCTTATTGAGGGATGGAGAAACCCTAGGGGGAGGGAGGAGGGTCAATGGATAGCTGTCAGTGCTGTCAATCTCTTGAACACATTTTCCACTCTTTGAAGGCGGGAAAATGTGTTGGCACATTGATCATTGTTTTTCGTAATGAATAACATTAAAAATTGTACCTTGATAGAGGAGGAAGCCTGGGTTCAGAAGTTAAAGACAATGGCCCCCCAAAATTTTAATAGCTCGCAAAGTGAGCTTTTCTTATGTTCTTACTTTAACTCTTTGGAGAAGTTGCTCACTCTTCAGCGTTTCTGCTTGTAGCAGCTGTTGAATTCCTACGTTATAAATTAGACGAAAATTTTGATTGGACTAAAGCAAAACAACGGCAAAATATGAGCCAAATTAATTAATCAAAAATACTCAAAACAGCTTCAAGATTTATACCAGCGTTTGAACTTGATGGGGAGCTGTAGTAACTAGCGCCCATTCCATAGCTTGATTGACCTCTGATTTTCTATGAACAGTGAAAATAATTATAAAAGGTATCATTCTGTATCCCCCAAAATCATGTGATGAAATTTCGACTTACTTGTTCAACTAGTTTCAATCGAAGTCTGGTGAGTTCGTCTTGCACATAACTGTCCGCCATATTGTTTTGTTTAGTTTTGTTTTGTTTTCAGGTGATCATACACCATGAAATCCGTATTCATATTCATAGCCCGCTGACCAGTACTATCTCTGCACGTGGCAAAATGGCGGACAATCGTTAGTAGGTTTTCACTCTCGTTTTTTCGTCAATATGAGGAGTTTCAGAACTTTGCAACGAAACAGCAGAAACATTTATTGGATTCTGACGGCGCAAAGGCATCGATACCATGATCTTTCACGTGCTGCTGTCATTGGAACACCGACTCAAAATTCCCCTGAGTTTCAGGTTAGAATTTAAGTCTTATAGCCTTGTTTACGAAAAAATTTATATGCTCTATGACTCTTCTACGTAGCTTCTAAGAAAATTGTTATCCAAAGCGTTAACAAAACTAGAGTTTGGTAGAATTTTAAATTTGCAGAGAGAAAATTAAAGCTCCGATCAAATTAGTATCTGAGAGTCTTTTATCTATCATAAAGTATTACCGTAGTAATTATTTGATTGGGTAGTTTCACTGTACACAATATTCGATTATTCCATATTTATTATTGCCAGTTTCGTTAAATTGTGTAATCCCGCATACCAGATAAGTTACCAAAAATTAACATTCTATTGTGCATGTGTTGATTCTTTTTGTTTAGTCACTCCCGCTGACACACCCCCGAATACACCCATGCATCACTCAGCTGTGATGTAAGAACAAGGTCCATTCACAATTTGCATGTACGGAAAAAGGATACTCCTTTCTGCAATCTTTGTTTGTCAGGGAGCATCAATATCTTCTGACAGTTCTACATTGCTCAACAGGAAAACAAATTTGAGAGTAAATGCAGAGATGAGAATTCATATTTTATCAAACCAATTAGCAAAAAGATCATTCTCACCACCTTTTTTCTTTCTTTCTTTATAAATGCTTCTATTTCCAGTGGGACAGCCCCTTGACTGCTTAATGTGTGAAACTCAGCTGGTTATATAAAGTTCTGACTGTTCCAAATTTTATTAGTTTACTGGTAATAATTATTATACTTAAAATGCACTATATTTGCATATTTCCATTTGAGTTCTTTTAAGTTTATCTTAGCTTTAATAGCATTTTGTGAGGTGACATACATAAAGCTAAAATTATCTCTTTTTCAATCATGTTGGCCTAACAGGACAACAAAGCAAAGATGGCTGCAGTTGTTCAAGACTTGGAGAAAACTGTCGGCAAAATTAAACTTGGTGCGTAGCTTGAGGTTTCATTTTGTTTTTGCTAAGAAATTGCTGATGTTTTTCCCCCATTGTTTCAAGTTATGATAATGAACATTATGCCAAAGGAAAATTAAACAAATATCGGTACATATGTATGAAAGTTTTTGGTTTGTAGATTCATAATAATTATGAATCTTGAAAATAAATTTACAACACATTGAAGCTTTAGTCATTGTTTTGACAATGTAGCTTGTCTGTTCAGTGTTCACTGAGATCTGATATTGTAAGAAGTTTCATAACAATTTCTTCTTGCAAGGCATCATTTTTGAAATGGAATTCATATTATGGCACACATTGCTCAGTGACACCTTTGACATGACCAAAGTGGTCACATGACTTAATGTGAAAATAATCTTGAGAAAGACACCATATAACAAGAAATTAATTGTTACAAGGTTTCCAACAATATCAGATCTGAACACCAAATGTATTTATTTGTCCCAAGTATAAAAAGAAATGAAACCTCCAATGTAGTAAGGGATATGTGCGTTTAATTAATTCCCTGTTACAGTTGTCTCTCTGAAAAGACATCTCTACAAGATGACCACCTCTGTAGAAATGGACACTTAGAGTTGGTCCCTGCCTTTCTTGACTCCTTTTAGTTGACTTTCTATATGACAGGTAACTCGCTAAAACAGACTCTTAGAGTTGGTCCCTGCCTTTCTTGACTCCTTTTAATTCTCTCTCTTTAAGACGGACCTCTCTCCATAAAGACTCTAAGATTGGACAATTAGTGCCAGTCCCAAAGGTCCCAGAGCTAGTGAATTATGTAGAAACTCGATCCCATGATATGACCAATCAGATGAACCCTTTCCAGCTGTACATTAATGGCAGTGTCAATTTTTACACAAGTGAAATCTGTGAATTTTTCTTTAATAATATTTTTAACTTAACCTCCAGTTATAAGAACTAGAAGGGCTTGTTTTAGTCTTTGTCTCTCATTCTCCCCTAAACTCAGTGTACGTTTTCTCCACCTGTTGACAAGATACATATGAACAACCAAAACCTTTTTTTTTTCCCAACAACATATTCTTCAAAAATTGGGTTAGAAAAATGATACAACAATATTACTCTCTTCTTCTTCTTTCTTTAAGTATATACTCTCCTGTCTCCTTTTATCACCCTTTCATACTCATATACCCTGTCAGTAACTGCGCTTACATTGTGGGTGGCTCCTCCTAAAATTTTCTACAAAATTATTGGTATAGGATGTAATGGAGCCGAAACCAATTGTGGAATTGCAGACATTTTAACTGACGAGCAGTTACTACTTTTATATACTTCGAGAAGCAACAATTTGCCATCTGTCCTAGCTCTTTGAATAATAATATTACTAAATGGGCTCTGATTCATATTTTAGGTGGAGATGAAAAAGCTAGAAAGCGACACACTTCAAAAGGAAAAATGCTTCCTAGAGATAGAATATCCTGTTTGTTAGACCCAGGGTAAGATTCAAGCATATGTTCTTCAGCTCATTTAAGTTTCTGGTATTGAAAAGACCTAGCATTAAGATAGTGTTGACTTCTGTTCTTAGGTGCAAAGAAAATCATTTTTACAGCTTGCCATTCGGGCAAGCTGAAGCTAGCATTTACTAGCCCAGATGTCATTTCAACTAGCCCCAAAAGCTTTTTGTTGAGTGGAACTATTTTCACGTCTTCCTTTACTCGAATTGCTTTAAAAACATCACTTGCCCGTTGGACAAGTAAAAAACAGAATTCACTAGCCCGATAGCAAAATCCACTAGCCCCAGGCTTACTATCGGACACTACTTTCTTCGCACGCTGGTTATTAAGCAAAGCTCTACAGTCAAACCATGTGCAACCACCTCCCATAAGCGATCACCTATCCAAACACCAAATTTTTGCCAAACAAACAACCACCTCTTGTTATCAACTGCAACAACTCTTGGGCTTAACTGTTTGACAATTTTCCATTGATTGTTTTTAATCTCTAGTAAGATGGTGACCACTTGGTGCATGGTCTGATTATATATACTATTTTCACTTTACATACTACACTATATAAATCATACAAAGAACTTTTTTGACTGATGACATGGAACTACACATATCATAACTAAGAAATTGCATGCATTAACTTCTCTTCCGAAAAGGAGATGTCTCAAGACCTATTCCCACAAGGGACTGATCCCTGTGATTTGATTTTCTTGAGCAACCACTAAATCTTAGCATTTTGGGTGGTCGCTAAGGTTCTACTGTATCTCAATTTAATGCATCAGTTTGAAATAATTATTTAGGTCTCCATTTCTTGAACTGTCTCAACTGGCTGGTCATAAGTTATATGGCAATGAAGAAGTTCCTGCTGGAGGTATAATAACTGGAATTGGACGAGTCTCAGGGTATGTAAGCTTAAGAATGGTTCTAGTGATTAAAAGACATTGGCTTCATAAATAAAACAACTGTTTTAATACAAGATATGTTTTGATATGATATGGCTCACAACATCATTCATTAGTTAAAAGAGATTATTAATAAAAAATAATATATACCCCGGTATCAACAAAACGTACATCCATAATGTAATATTAAATAACATTAAAAATATTGAACAGCAACAAGTATTGGTGCATTTGAATATATTTATATAGATATTAATTTGCGCCCTATAAGTTTTTGAAATTAAATTAAATTAAGTAAATAAAGAATATAATATTATGCATCTTATAGGGTGAAAGCATAAGTGTTAAATTTAAATGTTTGACCTGTTGGTTAAAGTTGAATTTTGTCCAGCAAATGTTTGTAACATCTGCCTGCAAGAATGTGGTTGGGGCAGAACCTGAGTTTTTAATTAAAAACTGGATAACAGGTATTCTCAAAAAATGCAAATTGAGGCAAGTGTTTACAAATTGATGGAAATGCAAAAAAAGTACACTGCTTTTCAGACCAAAATATGCCTTTTTATCATCTCCTTGACTCAATTTGTGAAGTGATTGATGATCTGCATGTACACATTTCTTTTAAACAGGACTGATTAAAGTTAACCTTATTCACCATTTTTTTTTCTTAGAGTGGAATGTATGATTGTAGCTAATGATGCTACCGTTAAGGGTGGAACATATTACCCAATTACAGTTAAGAAGCATGTGAGAGCCCAGGAGATTGCAAAAGAAAATAGATTACCTTGTATTTATTTAGGTAAGAACCTGATTAAGAATTGCCATCCTTGTTAAGATAAAAGATAGCAAGTCTTTCTTAGTCCTGTGAACCTTTGTTTGGTTCCCTTTGTTTTTTATTACTGTTTGTTGGGGTGGGGGGTATTTAAGTCCCTACTCTGAATTTTAAAACCCATCATTTCACATATTTTACTATTACAGAGGAAGCCATGTTGCTATTGGTATTTTACTATTGTATTTGTATTGTATTTGTGCTTTTGTTGCTGTTTCAAGGCCATGTTGCTTCTCGGAATTCTACCCTAACAGGGCTTCTACATTACATGGCATTGCATCTGCAACTACCCTACCCCCCCCCCCCCCCCAACACACACACACACACACTCCCTCTCACTTGAGCTCTCACCTAGCCTGCATAGCTGGTAGGATTCTTGTGCCTGGGGTACTTTATTGGCTGCCACGTGAAGCAGGCAGAGAAGCCGCAAGGGAAAATAAATTGACTTTGTACCATCTCTTCAGCACCCCCACGCTAATCCCGCCAACTACGCAGGCTACATGTAGCTCTCACCCCTCATCTCTAACTCCTTACCACAACCCTCACCCATCACTCACATCTTTCACCCCTAACTAGAATGAACGTTCAGCCCATACCCCCTGGAAGCAATAAGCTAGCCTAGAATTAAAATCGTATAGGATGTTCAACGGTTGGTGCTTGTTTCAAAGTCAAACAACAACAGTTCGCCGGATTTGGTTTACGCCGGTTTCGCTACTTGTCTAGTTCGCTACGTTCCAGTTCGCTACATGTTCGCTACCAACATGCCGAGTTCGCTGCCTCTGTTAATTCACTGTTCAAATGCAAATTGCCTACTAGTTTTAACTGCTACGTTGATTTTTGTGATCGTTGCGAGGTTGCGTTTCACAAGTAAACTTGATTCTAAACTTGTTGAGTGATTTTCGTGTTGACGGCCAATATCGTCAATCCCTTCTGTTTGTTCACCATTCGATTCACTTTTTGGGTCTGGTAATAGGTCAAACAACATGAACAATATGTTCGTTCTACAAGATCGTGGAATTAGGACAGAATAAAGTAAGTAACGAACTCGGCATGTTAGTAGCGAACATGTAGCGAACTCGAACGTAGCGAACTAGACAAGTAGCGAAACCGGCTGTTACCTATGAGTGTATGCCTGATGTAAAATTCTCGGCTGAGGGCGTCAAGAAACAACCTCTGAAAATTAAGATCTACAAAGCTAGTGGACCAGACTTGATTCCAGCTAGAATCCTCCGCGACGCCGCTTCAGAGCTCATCTTACGATTCGGGAACTCTGCCATATGCTTGGAAACTAGCCCATATTTCTGCCATCTTTAAAAAGTGCCGCAAAGCAGACCCCAAAAACTATAGACCGGTGTCTCTATCCCGTAAATCTAAAGTCATGGAACATATAGTATCCTGCCAAATATCACGACACCTTTCTACAAATCGCATCATCTCTCCGCACCAGCATGGTTTCCAGCGGGGTCTGTCATGTGAGACTCAACTCATTACCTTCATTTAGGAATGGGCATCAGTTCTAAACGTCCATGGTCAGGTCGACGTTGTGTTCCTAGACTTCGCTGAAGCTTTTGACTCCGTCACCCATGAACGGCTTTTACTTAAGGCTGACTACTACGGAATTCGTGATAAGACTACACCTGGCTTCGAAGCTTTTTAACTGGGAGTTGTGATTAAAATGGTTCTGCCTCTTCGTGGTAGCCTGTAGTTTCCGGGGTGCCTCAGATAGTTGAGTCTTTCTTAGTGTTGTGAATCTTTGATTGGTTCCGTTCGTTTTTAATACTGTTTGTTAAAAAGGGGGAGGGGGTTACTTATGTCCGTAGTCTGAATTCAAAACCTGTCATTTCGCATATTACAGAGGAAGCCATGTTGCTATTGTTATTTAACTATTGTATTTGTGCTTTCCTTTAATTTGTCATTGTTGCAGTTTCAACCCATCTTTATGTCTTTTGTCACCATTTCTGCTATCTTACATTGCTGTTTCAATACCATGTCGCTTGTCGGAATTTTGCCCTAACAGGGACTCTACATTACATTGCATTGTATACATTGCTATACAATATCCACAACTACCCCCCCCCCCCCCTCTCCACCCCATCACTTGAACTTTCATCCTTTAATTCTCACTCCTTACCGCAAACCCCCCGATCCATCGCTCACTTGTTTCACCTCTACCTAACTTTCACCCCTTCCCCACTGGAAAAGGTAAGCTGGCCTAGAATTAAAATCCCATAGGACGTTCAACGGTTGGTGCTTGTTTCAAAGTCAAACAGCTACAGTTCGCTGGATTTAAACTTCCATAGTACTTGTAATAGATCTGTTGTCTCATTTTCTGGATCTGCTGCCGCGCGAGACCCTCAGTTCGAGTGGGGCCAATCACCAGACGGTTCCATATCCAAGCAAAGAAGTAGTGATGGCTTGCTTGACCGTGTCGACTGAACACATTTCGAATGAAACGATGGAAAAAGTCATCCAGTTCATTTTTTTCATACGCTTCGACAATCATCTTCTTTGATGCCCCGATTGGATTGAATACAGTATCACCCAGTTCAAGATTCCCCACGTCATTCATTATGAGCTGGAACACGCCGAGCAATAAAGTTTCTGCCGTCATTGGTGCAAAACAAAGTGTAGAATCGCCCCACAAGACATCTCCGTGGTTTACACGTACATTATCGAATCCATAATCGCGTGCAACTGCCGACCCAGGATTAGGCACAACATCACTCCCACAAACCTTTTCTAGTTCATGCATCGAAGAGTCTGCTCGGACACAGTTTGCTTTGTGTTTACTCCAGTGGTTCTTTTGGCAGTTTCTTGAACAGTACAATGCGACGCGACAGCCCGAACATCGCTTAGTTTCATAATTCTTCATACAAAAATTACACGGAAGCCTGACTTGCACATTCATCCTGGTCAAGTTTAGCTAAGAAAACCCTCTTAATTTGGAGAATAAAGCTATTTGGTTAAAAGCCATTCAATAGCAACCACCAATGTTTTTCCCGGAATAGAGCGGAAATTTGGAGAAAATGTATGATGATAAATGATCAATGAACATAATAATAATAATGCACTACTCAAGCATGTTAAGGCATGGCTTGAGGCTAATTTGCATAAAATCTAATAATAATCATAACTTTGTCAAAATTTATCAGAACCTTCCTAAATTTGGCAACCTCGGAAAAATCGGTAACCTTAATTTTTCAGTACTGTAGCAGCGATCCTAAGATCTACTGTGATTGGCTCACAGAGTGTGAAGGGTTGCGAGGGTTTCAAACCAATAATATTGTTCATATATATAGTCACCTAAACATAGCATTGTTAAACGCATTTTAGTATTTAAACGGTAGATATAGGCATATTTTTATCCCCTAAAAATTTTTCATCTGTTCGGATTTCCTAGCTGAAAGTCTACTGATCCGAAAATTATAGGGATCAAAACTTACCTTTTCGAAAATTCCAGCCAGAAAAAAGGCTTTCGAAAATTCTAGGTGACCTTTTTAGGGTAAAAATCCGTTAAAAATAGGCAATTATACCATTTCTTAGATGTTCGAAAATCCTAGGAGAGCTAGGCAAGCAAGAAATTTCACAACAACTGTTCCGAAAATTCTAGATCTCAAATCGTCTTCCGAACAGATATTGTTCCGAAAATTGTCGTTGGGTGCCCCTGATATAGTGTCACGTTCGTTATCAAAATAAATTGATAACACGTTTTAAAATAAGCTAATTTAGTTTTCCTTAGACCAGCATTCTAGAGGGTTTTCATGGACATTACGGCTCCAAGGGTTTCAAGCGTTGCGAGGGGTTCCACTGGTGGATCGTCACACTGCTTGAATGCGTGACGAACAAACCCCACAGGACGTCCGCAAGGAGGCTAGCAAATACGTTGATTTTACATTCATTTCTTGCACTAGTCCTGGGAAATTACCAAATATTTACAGCTACACACTTCTATCCCCGGGGTGGGGAGTCATTTGACCATGATCGATGACGTCAAGCCTTCATGAAGGCTGCGACCTTGGAGCTGTGACCTGGCTAACTTTCGACGTGGACTGTTCACAGTCCCCAATTTTTTCGTGAGATCGTCGAGATATAACGCGTCTTCCCCTTAATGGCGGCCATCTTGATTTTCAAATGTACCGAAGGGGCGGGCGTCGGAGATATAGCTCTAGTGGGAGGGCGGCGAAATATTTTTCTCGCTTCCTCACAAACCGCCCCTTCCCCCCCTAAGTAGTGTTGACACTCATGCAAGATGGGAGCCCGTAACGCAAAGCGCTCGATCTCGGCGATCTCACGGAAAATAGGGGACCTTGAACAGTCTACTTTCGACGCAAACAAGCAGGGTTTGAAAGGCAGTTCAGCCACTCCCTCGTGAAAAATTAACAATTTGGACAGGATAATTTTGTTTTACTCGAAACTAGTCTGAAAATTAGCATAATTATGGCTAAAATTGGCCAAAAGACGTGGATCACGGAGATCCGTCCTCCCGAAACTGACCCGTACTAGGCCAATTGCACTAAGAGGTCACATGACCAATGATTCCTTTCAGCAATGAGTTGGAATCTTGCTGATGCCAAAAATTTGCAGAGCACAGAAAAATTATCTTACACCCGAAATTTGAGAGGAAACGCATTTAACGGGAGATATCTTATGACATTTTGATTTTTCAACAAAGTAGTATGTTTTAGCTTGTTTTGTATTGGCCAAACTTTTGTATTGGCATACTCTTGCCCTCCAACATGGCGGCCAAAACTACTTTTTGCTTATATCTTGTTAAACGTTTGATAGTTACGCTCAGATGTGCTGTAAACGTTACCACATCATCCTTTCAACATTTTCCTTGAAGTTTAAGTGCAAAATTTGCGTTCAGAAGGAGGTGATTCATAAATTTAGAAATCACATTTTGGTCACGTGACCAGCTATGAACTTACGCGTTTTAAGAAAATGGTGCGGGTTTGAAAAACCAAATCACTATTATTTTGTTTAAGATATGACCCACTAATCATATAACTTTCATTTTCATAAAAGCGATGTCACATGACCTCTTAATGCAAATGGCCTAATGATCCTTTGCCGACTGCTGCCCAACCTTCTCTGGGCTATGCTTTTTATGATATGGCTGTTTTGGTGCTAGCATTACTAACTGATGCAGCAAATTTAAACAAAATACAAACGCACAGACCCATGAACACAATGTTGCTCTATTGTTGTTATGTGTTTGTCCAAAAAGGGATATGAAGCTGGCAAAATTAACAAAGTTGGTTTTGAACTTTATTTTAACACACTAAATTTTTGAACCTATGATTTGTAGACCATTAAATGAATCTCTGTCATACGTTTTTAAACTCACTTTGATTAGTATCTGAAAGTTTTTAAAATGTGTCAGTTCATATATGGCTTTGTTTTGTTTTTGTATGGAGGAGAGAGAGAGAGCGATCGCAAGAAGGAGAAAAGCGTGGTTTCACTTACGCATGAGCAGAATAGTATTTGCAGCCAAAAACAGTTGAATAATCGCTCTTGCGTGAAAATGGCAGATCGCTTCGCTTCCCGAAGATATTCCTTAAAAAACAAACTCGGTGATCGAATGATAAAACAATTATTGAACTCGGTTATCGCAAAATATCGTGATTTGTCAGTGTCTCGCAGATCAATTATTCCAACAATTGCGAAATATTCCGATTTCATTGATGGTAAATATATTTTGCTAAATTAGCGCTTAAAAGTACCCTACTGTTCAAAGAAAATCACGTCTAGTAAAAAAAATTGCTGATATTTTTTACTAAAATTTCTGGTATCGGCTTTAATTCATTTGATATATAATGTATATCCCAGAGGAATTTCAAAAAAATCGTTGGAGCAGAAGTCCGTAACTAAAAATGTCGCTCAAAATTCAGCTGTGAATTTATTTTGGAATTTCAAAGGTAAATTACTATCAGGTAGAAGGAGCCACCAGTTCGCATTTTCGGGACAAGTAAATTCAGTGTTTGCTAATTCTGAAAACAAAAGCCGATTACCCATCGTGCTATTCTGTAAAAGGTACTTTTTAGTTTTAGGAGCACTATAAATTGCTCCAAACCTTGCTCTGAAGTAGAATGACTTGTTCCTCTACATTTTTAAAATATCCCTTGGCAGTTCTGGCTCAAAGTCCTGCTGCATACATTTTGATGTATTGTAATGCATTTTCAACTACTCTTACTGCTGTTCGTTGCCTCCAACTCAGGAAAAAGGTATTCAAAGGTCAATATTGTTGTTTCCAGCTGATATTACTAAAAAAATTATAAAATATGTAATAGACTCAGCTGTATTGCACTGAACGCGCAGCTTATGATCTTCCCGAGGAAAGCTGGTCTCGGTCGATGTTATATAGTGTCAACACGTCACGAAATCCTATACAACATCGACCGAAACCTAACCGGAACTCGGCTACGGCTCTGAAAAAAAAAAAACAAATAAAATAAATCCCGCGAGAGTGCGAATCCCCATCCCAGTTTCATTGCTGTCATTAGAGTCTCAAACAGTTGTTTTCCAGCTTTTCGGCAGTGCTGTCAACTCTCCTGAATAATCCGGGAGACTCCAGATTTTGGACCGTATCTCCCGGTCTCCAGATAAGAGTATGAAATCTCCCGGATAATCGCTGAAGTTTGCAATTTCTTGTAGATCTTGTAGATTCGACTTTCCGACAATAAAATTTCAAATATTTTATGTTGTAGTTTGAAGCTATTTTACTGTTAACATCGAACGTTCCCTTGCAAACTCCGGTAATTTTATGCCATTGTAGTATAAGCAATAATGCGAGTGGTGGGAAGCAAACCAATCAGGTCAAATGTTGCTCAAATGTTACAATTCCAACAACATCTTTTTCGCGCGTTTTCTGCACAAATGACGTCACGTGCCGTGTACTATGACGTCATCTGTCATGCCTTCCTTGTTAATTCTCGTTTTGTTTTCGGGACTTTTCTTCGCTTGCTAATGCGTTTGCTGGTATTGATGGCGTTCCTCTAATCTCTAGTATGTTCGACAGTGTCGGAATATTTTCTTCGTCCTTGCAAGTCAAAGTTGAAGAGTACATTCATGCTCTTGAACTTAACCTTTACATTTTCGTTAGCAGGAGGGAGTGAGTCACAGTTACGGTTGGACTAGATCAGATTAGTTTTTGGGCCAGGGGAGTTAGACGGGAAATACTTTATGACTCTTTAATCACACTGCATCAGACACGACCCTTACTTATTAGAATATATTGGGCCTGAACCACCTCGCCTACTTTGCGGGCCAGTACTACCTGTTATTATTCCACTATTATGTCATTTTACCATATACAAGGTCGAGAGAACTCGCAAAATACGAGGCCGTAATACACCGTGTGTCCTGGTTTAACCGGTTTACAACAGGGCGAATACCGGCGGATGCAAAAGGAGCAGCTATGGCTGAACTGGACGAACCGACGGATGAAAATAAAATAGAAAATAGATGCCAAAATAACGGGGTTTTTTGATGTAGAATAATTAACCTTTCATTCAATGGTTTGGCATAATACGCGCGAACAGTTTGCTCATTGTTAACGTCGTTCTCACAGACGGAATCAGGATGATTCTGAATACTCTTACCTAAAAAATAGAAGCCAATTGCAAAATAACAATCTTTTTTGTAGTGGAATAATAAACCTCTTATTCGATGGTTTAGCATATAATACGAGCGGACATTTTGCTCGTTGCTCGTATTTTTCCTCGCCCCTGCGGGGCTCGGAAAAATACTTCGCAACTCGCAAAATATCCGCACGTATTATATGCTAAACCATCGAATAAGGTGTATTTATATTAAATGTGAAGGAAATAAGTGTCTTTGTTGTTGTTGTTTGATAAGCGAACGTAGGTCAAAACCACGCCAACAAAACCGTCCAGACCTTTAGTAGCTTCTGAGCGTCTCAGTCTAATTTACAAGATCTGAAGTAAATTGCCCTTTGTTCCGTGTGTTATGTGATTTATCGAATAATAAATATAGATATTGAGAGTCGGCTCCCAGCGCTGTCCAACGCTGGAGATGTTGCGAGAGTTGGCTGTATTTGCGAGCTATAGTTAAGATCTTTGACTGGATCTAGAGGTTGACTTAGGGGGTGGGGGCGGGATGGACTAGGTGTGTTTCCGTCGTCGGCTTTTTTTAAATACTAGTTTCAATTCATTTACGATCGTTGTATGTGACCCAAGCGTTTTTTTTTCGGATTCAGTGGACTCCGGCGGTGCAAACCTTCCAAGACAAGCAGAAGTGTTTCCGGATAAGCTTCATTTTGGAAGAATATTTTATAACCAAGCTAACATGTCTTCTAAAGGAATCACTCAGGTACTGATATATATACTTAAAAGAACAAATATGTCACAACTTGCTAGACTTACTACAAGCCGGCCTCTCATAAGTACTTAGTGAGCCAAGCAAGTGAGAAAAAGCGAGCTTCAACGAGGTCGCTCAGCGACCGAGTGAAGGAATAACCAACCCGGAAAAAATTTTTTAAAGGACTTTAGAAAGTCTAACAACTTGCTTTTTGGAAATGAAAAAAAATGGAAGCAGTGTAAAATTTTTGTCCCATTTCCCTTTTATGTAATATTGATGCTTACCACTCATTACTTTTTACCCTGCTAGCAAGTTCTCATTTGGTGGATATTCATGAGGAGTCCCGCGCGAGCGACGCGCAAAAGGCAGAGCAAAGGGGCGTTCACTTGCGGCTCGTTTCGCTGGTCAATCGAAATGGAGAGTTTGCCTGTGGGCTAATTACTTTCTTATAACTTTTTTTAAAGTGATCTGCGTGAACACTTCATTGACGTAAACTGCTTGCAGTCCGCCATTTCTCTAAGATCCGTCGAGTTCTTAGACAGTTAGCGCGTGGGAACAAAAAACGCTTTTAGTCAAAAAAGCTTACGCCCTCGTTTCTCGCGGCTCGCGCGTGCTACCTCAGTGACTTTAAAGAAAATAAGAGACTGCTCGTAGTCTATCACCGACTATAATCAAGCTAAATAATCAGTATCAAGTATGGCTGGTTTATTGTTCTAATATCGGATATCGTTTTCGACCTGCTTCTATTGTTACTTATTCACAGATCGCAGTTGTCCTAGGTTCTTGTACTGCTGGTGGAGCTTATGTACCAGCTATGGCTGATGAGAGTATTATTGTCAAGCAACAAGGGACTATTTTCTTAGGAGGCCCACCTTTAGTAAGTATTTGCTTTCGACAAATAGCTGGAAATGTTTCCTCGACAATGCGCGCTTTCATTGGTCACTTCGAGGTCACATGACATCTACCACTAAAACTATTTCCCGTTAAAAGACTTTGAGCCTAAAAAGGAAACAGCGAAATTATATCTTGCTGTTGTAAGTCGTTTTTGCTTTTTTCTCCAACTACAGCCCCTAGTCCCAGGCTAGTGAAATTGTTATCCGTGAATAGTGTTGACCGCTCGATACAAATTAGTTTTATGCGTGGGCCATGAGAGAGTTTACTGTCTCAAAAATTATCGTTTTATAGACAAGGAATTTATTTCTGCGTTAGGTTAAAGCTGCCACTGGTGAAGAGGTGTCTGCTGAGGATTTGGGTGGAGCCGATCTACACTGCAAGTGAGTGAAACACAAGCTGTTTGTTTTCCATTTTCCACTGTTGACTTTAATTTTTACCCCAGAATTATACCTTAAGCTTAAGTTTAAACCCTTAGACGGATTTGTGTGTGACGACTATCAGAGGTCCACAAGTATATCTTGATGGGACATCACTGCAAGAGCGAAGAACATTAATTGATCTTTCACCTTTTTACAAATCCAGCCAGTATAATTTAGTCACTCTGCCTTTTCCTAGTGAATTATCTCTTTACGCCTCCTGTACCAGAAAGGCCCATAGCAGACCTTACACAAACTATTACCCGTGTTTGTTGATGTCTACAAGTACTCTTTTTTGCCCGCTGTATACCTGTGCGGAACTGCTTAACGGAGAAAAGTTTTCAGAAAACATGTTTCCTTTGGCAAAGTTGTTATAGAATTTTGCAAGCTACCATTGGGAAGTTTTTAAAACTTTGTGTTCTGATTCACAGAACATCAGGAGTGACGGATTATCATGCTGTGGATGATTTTCATGCCCTACATCAGGCGCGACAATGTGTGAAGAACCTTAACTACAAAAAAACTTTACCCGTGAGTCTCTAACAATATCGTAAATCATGCTTACTATGCTAATATCCATTATGCTGTACCTGAAAGTTCCAGAAAAGATACTCAATGTTAGCCTTTCTTACGGGTTTCCTCACGCGTTCGTGACAAACCCCAAAGAACGTCTGCGTGGAAGACTAACTCAATGTTAGCCTGAGGAAAAGCCGACAGTTCACGACATCACCTCTGGTTTCTCCCGCGAAATGACGTCTGGGGAACGAGTGCAAAAAATCCCATGCTGATACTGGGTAGTGCCTCTGATTGGCTGAAGATTTGCTTTAACAACCCTCCAAGCTCAAGTTTTTGTTCGGTCGCCATTTGGCAACCAACTCTTTTGGTTTAGGGAGACTTTTCAGTTACAGATCAAGTCGCCCGCTCCAAAATTTTAGGCGCCTTGGCGACCAAAATGGTGGCAACTTGGAGGGTTGTTTAACGCGACACTGTTCAACCAATGAGAAGGCGCGCTTCTGTTTACCAAAATATCGACCAAGGGTTGAAAAATTTTTCACAATGGCGGACGGAACCGGTCAGAGCATTGCTATTTCGTTTTCCTTTTAACAGACGCTAACAGTACTCGTCTACGTTTCACATTATTTCAAAGAAAATATTTGATGTAAGAGAATAGAAGTATTGTTCATTGCAAGGAATCGTTGAGGTGTTTGAATATTCCAGACCGATCGTAGAGGTCGTGGCTTCAGTAGCATGGCTTGCAAGATTTTTGATAGAAGCAAACTGGTCCCGTGTAAAAATAGCCGTAGAGAGTGTTTGAAAATTTCTTGAAATCGTACAAAACAGGAATGGTACCACCTATTAACTTCTACAGGATAAGAATCAAAGACCAAATCATCATAACAAGAATAAGACGTATATAGTTCAAATTTAATAGTTTTCCTTGTTTCGTGTTGCCAACACACATGGACTTCACGCATCTGGTGCTTTCTTTGCTTGTTGTCGTTGTACCTGCAAGGTTAAAATCCAACCCAGTTTATCAGACTGTTCAATGAGTGGCGAAATACATCATTTACAGTTGAAATTTGCCTTCTTTCTTTGATTTTTTTTTAGCTGTGGATGAACGTTCGGAGAATCCAACGGTAAAATTAATAGACTTTTCAGATTTGGTGAATTTCAGAAACAAGGCGGTTAATCTTTAATTTCATTCCCGCAAATTCGACAAAGTGAGGCGAGATGTTGGGCGTGAATATTCGTAAGACTTATAAATAAGCTTACCTTGAAAAGAAAAACGGAAAAGGCTCGTATTAATGCGAGAAAAAGTGATAACACGGCTCTGCCATGTCTGCCTTAAACCCGGGACCTCGGAATTAAAAAATTGTCTACCAAAATTCTAGGTTGTCTTCCATCCCCACATTCAACGTGATAAAAGTTAATCGATGTGGCAATCAAGGAAAATATCTAGAACCTCGTCAAAAATCTGTGAATCCAAAAAGTAATAGATACTTTTTTACTTTCCTTGAAAACTGACCAAAATCTCGCCTGCATCGCGTTGTTTAAAAGGAGAAATAAGCCACAAAATGAGCTGAATATTTCACGAGGCACTTCCAGTATGGCTTCCGATACGCAACACTCTTAAAAAAAATGTGCAAGTCTCCGAAATGTGCCTGAGAGCCTCGATACAGTAAGCTGTGGTTTTATCCGCCATTTTCCCCGAGAACCATAGCTCCATGATGTCACAACTTTCCCTAAATTTAGGGATATTCCGGACTGGTTGTCAATACGGAGTTTCTGCACTCGTTTTCCAGACGTCATTTCACGTGGAAACCAATGGATGAAAATGTCGGCGTTTTCTCAGGTTAACCCAGTGTCAACCACAAATAGACCTATACAGGACTACAAATGTTCCGGAATTAATAAAATTTATGGATTGGCATGGACTGTTAAGATGAGAACAAAGGAATGGGAGCACGGGTAGCATTTATACTTGATGTACAATAACTAAGTTTTTTTTTCCTTGTTTTGTTTAGGTAACAGTCGAGCCTTCAGAAGACCCTCTCTACCCTGCAGATGATCTGTACGGCATTGTAGGGGATAACCTCAAAAAGTCATTTGATGTTAAAGAAGTAAGGAAACAGAATAGAGCTTTCTTTACTTTCTCCATAGACAGATCTTTCAAGTACGATTATGACCTCTATCTCGTAGGAGGAGGGAATGAAATCTGGTGTGAAAGCCATCTTGGGAGTGATTTTACTGCTCTTGGCAAGTTTGGAAACATTCCCCAATTCTCCTTTTGGCAGTTGGGTACGCCTACAGTAGCAGGGTGCAAAGAAAGTCATTTTTAAAGTTTGCCTTTCGAGCAAGCTGAAGCTAGAATATACTGGCCCAAAAGCCATTTCAACTAGCCTCAAAAACATTTTGATGAGCAGAATTGATTTCACTGTTCTTCCGTAATTTGAATTCCTCAAAAAACTTCACTTGCCTGTCAGGCAAGTTAAGAACAAAATTCACTAGCCCGACAACAAAATCGACTAGCCTCGGGCTATCAGACATGACTTTCTTTGCATACTGAGTAGCTTCTTCAGTTCTGTAAAATGCTTCTACACCAGAAGTCAAACACAGGAAAAAATAACGGATTCCCATTTTTGGATATTTTAGGGTATTTAAAGAATACCCATAAAAATCCCAAATTTGGCAAAGTGAGACAAGTCCCAACCAGGGAATTCCCAACTAAGTTCCCAGAATGGGACTTGTCTCACTCTTCCAAATTTGGGCTTTTTATGGGTATTCTTTAAATACCCTAAAATATCCAAAAATGGGAATCCGTTATTTTTTCCTGTGAAAGTCATAGGTGACCCATTTGCACAAAAAGACATTTGCTACAATGGTGGTACACTTGTTCAGAACTCCTTTTATAGGACAACAATGACTTACACCTTATATATACTGTAGTTAATTTTTTATTTCAGTTAATTTTTATTTTTCCATTGTTTTTGGGTATGGTAATGTATGCCAATGAGTTTTAAACAAAGGAAAAACAAAAACTAACTGCAATAAAAAATTAACTGCAACAAATACCTGGGGTAGACTCGAAACTTCCCTAATATGTATTTAATCTTGATAAAAGATTTATCGTTCACTGATCACTCTAATAGTGCCATTGAGGCTGTGAGTTCCCGGGGGTACTCCCAATGATAGCCTATTGCCGGGGTACTATAGTGACCTACAATAGGAACTTAAGCAAAGGCGTTTTTGAGCGACGCACGTCAACCGGAAGTGGATTTTTTACATTCCTGAGCGGTTGTTTCGCCCAAATTTTCAGTCAAATCGTCTCTATAGGAGTAAAGAGGCTGAGCAATACAAATTTTGTATAGTCAAGGCATGTTAACAGGGAAAAGGCCTCACTTCCGGTTGACGTCTGTCGCTCAAAAACGTCTTTTCTTAAGCTCCCTAATGGTCTATACGGGGAAGCTCCACCCGCAAGAGTTGCCTTTTTCAGGCTTCAGATGAGATACATGAAAGTGTTGGGATTTCACTTGTTGAAGTATAATAGGCCATTTCCGAGTTCCCCCTGGCCTCTGTTTCAAAACGAGAGTAGGTGCTCAGCCTTTGATATGGAAATCATTTGTCATTCTCATGCAAATAAAACTCATTTTCACAAGAAAGGTTGTGCACCTAGCCTCATTTTGAAAGTGGGGGTTTTTGGAACTCGGAAGTGGCCTATTATAAAAGGTTGGCGAAATCTGTCATTTCGGTCAGTAATATGGCTCAAAAGGGATAACAGCCGTACATTTTATGGCTGAGAAAAAGTCCTGGTTTTGCGAGATTGACAGCAGTTGAGAGGGATGGAAAGTTCTAAACTAGGTATTTGAAAGGGGTACCACTTGTCAGGAGAAGTTATACGAAAGGAGAAGTCATACGAAAGGAGTACCTTTTCTGTCAAAAATGGCATATAAAAGGGTAAAGGGTCGGACCTCGGGGCGGAACCTCCCTGTATAAAACGTTTTTGAGTTCCCCCCGGCAGCGAGAGAGGCTTCTTCCTCCCATACGTGGTGGAGCGACTGACAAAGCCTAACTATAGTCTTCCATTAATGACGTAATCCTCTTTCAGGTTATTTCCAGAATCGTAGATGGGAGTAAATTTGATGAGTTTAAAGCGATGTACGGAGATACTCTTGTCACAGGTTAGGTCAATGTCCAATGGTAGCCCTAAAGGGTGATTTTTGTCGTCTATCGTCTCATGTATTGGAACTGCCGGATTCCGGAATCCGGGAATTTCTTGCTTGTGGGATCCGAGATCCGAGAAATTTCTCTTGTAAAATCAGGAATCCTGGGCTTTGGAATCCGGAATACAGCTCTAGGAATCCGGATCCTAATAAGAAATGGAATCCTGAATCCAAGTTCCACTGACAAAGAATTCGGAATCCAGAATCCATGCATTCCGTTACATGGGGCGACTTCTAGTCAAGACTGACTATATTAGACATGGTAAAGAGGTTAATCACCAAACAAACTACTTAGCTTCCCTTTTGTCTTTCGTTGTCTTGTGTGTAAATTCGCGTTTACGCCAGCCACATGGACTAGAGAAATTCAGCCCTCCATGCCATCCGTCGAAGGCGTAAAACATTCATCGCCACAGTGTTCACAGACAGTCGGCTTTCTGTAATCTGAAATTACGTCTAGCTCACCTTCATCAATTCTTTCATGTCCAGCATAATAGAAAGCGTCATACTGAAGCATACGATCCCAAATGTATTCGACAACGATAGAAAAGAGTCAGTTTTTATCTATTCTTTCATCAACGGCAAACGGCAAACATGAAATGGCCGGAAAATTGATCTCGAGGCCATTGTCTTGCTTTTTCCGTCTTCCGTTTGCCGTAAACGTATTTACAGTACTTTCAGTTTTTTCTTTTTCTTTTCCTTTCTTCCAAAGGTTTTGGTCGCATTCATGGCTATCCCGTGGGAATCATTGGCAACAACGGGGTTTTATTTTCTGAATCAGCCCTGAAGGGAACACATTTTATACAGCTGTGCTGTCAACGTAAAATACCGCTTCTATTTTTGCAGAATATCACAGGTAAATATGACGGCTTCCTTGATCGTTCTTGAATTCCAGCAGTTTCAAGGTTTTCGCGGATGGACGTATTTGCTGGTCCTGCTAGCCAATAGCGTTACGTGCTATGTACATTTTTCATAATAAAATGTCGAGTAAGGAGGAAAAAGCCTTTGCAGTAATACTGATGAGGCTAAAAAAATGTTACAGTCACTTCACGTAACAGTGTCGACGGTCATATTTCGAGCTTGGGTACTTGTGATTTATTTTTTCAGGTTTTATGGTTGGTAAAGATTACGAGGCTGGTGGGATCGCCAAAAATGGCGCCAAAATGGTGACGGCCGTGTCATGCGCACAAGTTCCTAAGATTACTGTTATTATTGGCGGAAGTTTTGGCGCGGGAAATTATGGGATGAACGGCCGAGCATATGGGTAAGAGTAGAAACAAGACAAAGAAATGGTGCTTTGTAGTGTATAAAATGCAATGTATGTACAACCTCGTCCCCAGGCTTTCCCCTCAGAAAATGGGAGGAAATTCAAAATTGTAATGATACAGAGTTGGTTTTGAGTTATATTGGCCTCTTTGTTTTCATGGAAGTCAGCACATTTGCGGTTGATTTATTTTCTGTTTTGTTCCATTCCTCGATCTTAATAACTTACAAGACGTATATTATGTCATCTCATTGGTTAAAGCTCCACTAGAGTCAAAACGCGATTTTTTAATCGGAAAGACAATTGAAAGTAATTACTCCAACCAATGAAAAGGACGAAGACAATAAAACGAACCAATAAAATAGCGAACCAAGTTCCTGTCGCAAGCACCGAGCGCGGGAATCTGGGAAAACGCGTGCGACCTACTCATAATTCATTGCCGATTGGTTAGCATTTGTATAGGTAATAGCGTGATTTGTAGTGACATTTGGCGTAAATGCCACGAGTGATTCGAAATTCAGGTTATGCGTAATTTCATGAGCCGTTAGGGGAGTGAAATTTGAGACAACTTTGAAATATCCCAAGTGGTATTAATGCCAAAAATCACGTACAAATCATGCTATTATTCGTTTACACTACTACCCACGATAGGTTCGAAAGGTTTGTAATTTTCACATGTAGGTTTTTCAAATTAAGCTGAAATACCACTGTTGTAAGCCAATCAAATTGTAGACATTTCTAGTGTAGAAGTATAAGAGTAATCTCTTCAGTGAAAGAGACTTTTTTTGCGTCCTTTTAGGCCTCGGTTTCTATATATGTGGCCTAACGCTCGCATTTCAGTGATGGGTGGAGAGCAAGCCGGTACAGTGCTGGCAACTATAACCAGAGATCAGAGAGCAAGGGAAGGAAAAGAGGTCGGTATATTGAGTACACATTAAATCAGCCAGTTCCTCTTTTCAAAAAAAGAGAGAAAGATCACTAAACGATACTTATCTTTAGCGGCTTTATCCAGTATTTCATGCACAGACTCAGTCAGCAGTGAGGACCACCTTGTACAGCACAATAAACAGTACCACAGGAAAGTACTGCTCAGTAGCTTTCATTTGAATGGTCACACTTTAGGATTTTATCCACAGACTCAAAATTTAGAACCACCTTGTACCGCATAATGAACAGTACCACAGGAAAGTACTGCTCAGTAGCTTTCATTTGAATGGTCACACTTTAGGATTTCATCCACAGACTCAAAAGTTAGAACCACCTTGTACAGCACAATAAACAGTACCACAGGAAAGTACTGCTCAGTAGCTTTAGAATTTCACCCACAGAATAATATTGTTCCGTATTGTAAACTGCTTCAAAATAGACCGTGACTATTCTCGAGGTCCTCTTTATAATTACTTGATCAACTGACGTGCCTCACTTTCGTTTTTTTTTTATTTAGTATGTTCATATGAGAAGACAAGCCCACTGGGCTTTATAAAGGTCTTTAGTAACTTTTAACATCAGCGGTTCAGGATTTCAAGACGAAAACAACGTTTCTATATGAGGAGGTTTTCATCAAGCAGAAGAAAGGAAAGGGTGACTAAAGTATTCCCCTCTAGATTTGACTACATCTAGCTATTACAGTGTAGATGTCTTGTTTCATTTTATAGCTTACTGTGGAAGAAGAAAATCAAATCAAAGAACCTATAATAAAGAGATTTGAAAAAGAGGGCCATCCCTATTTTTCATCTGCAAGGTAGGCTGCCAACTACAACAACAGGTTAAGCGAAATTAGAGTCCTGCGATGCATTATTCACATTTCAGTTACGCACATCAGGATCAGAGTGAAATAAATGGAGGATATTAAATGGCTGTGCGGAGATACGGAATTTCTTTTTGATTGTTTTCATGACTGAGCGCAGCAAAGGAGTAAACTATCTTTCAACACTAATTTTGGAAATTTTTGTACGTCCTAGCGGCCATGTAATGTTCTATTTATTGTATAAACACAAATGAAATACCAAACTATTTCACTTTGTTTTTTTGCTGCGAAAGACGCGATTTATTATGTGACCATAGCAACGGTGATAATCATGTTTCCGCGCGAAAGGTCACGTGGTATTTCATTGGTGTTTATATGTAATGATATCATTTTTAAATAATAGAGAATGATATAACTTAGGGTTTAGAATAAAGGGGGCGAGTTCTTCTTTACTTTTGTTCCTCAAGTTAACAAAAATATATGATCACATTTTACAGGTTATGGGATGATGGTGTTATCGATCCAGCGGACACTCGTGCAGTCCTGGGTCTCAGTCTAAGCGCGGCACTCAATGCTCCAATAGAAGATACCAAATTTGGTGTGTTTAGAATGTAACCTTGGCAACTAATAAAAGGTGTAATGGTTTGTGAAGAGTGGTGCCATAATCAGAAGGTTAGCATTAGGTAACATAGGCTGAAGCCAGATTGTTTCTTCCAGTACATTAACCTGAAGAGGGACTTAAAGGAGCTGTGTCACGAAATTCAGCCAAATTAGCAAATTGCAAAATGCCCGTTAAATTAAGAGAGACATGAAAATAACCACTAAGAACTTTAAAGGAATGTTAAAATAACATAACAGAAACAACAGACGTCACGGACGGGCAAAACTGAAGAGAAGATTGAAACGGATTGAAATTAGGGTGTTCAGCCTAACAGTTTTTCAAAGTTGATCCTTGCAGCTTGCAACTTCAAAAATAATGCTCAGGAGACATATTTGGTTTTCCTCGGATCTCTGACTTCGTCATTTACCTGTAATCTATTTGCTTACCTGTAATCTATTACCTGTAATCTATTTGCCTATTTCCATAGCGATTGAGGCCGAGTAATTGGAAAAATTAAACAAAATGAACTGGACCGCCGTAACACAGCCCCTTTAAGTCCAACTTTACTGTGTAATATAAAATAAGATAGATAAACAGAACTGGAATGCTTTGGACCCGAGTCATTTGCTTCGTAACCTACATCCATATCCACTATACCATCGAGGACTAGCTGTCAAATCCTCTAATTTTTAAAATATGCATGTACTTATGCTGTATCCCACTGAAAGCTAACTGTTTTCAATTCAGTGCTTAACCCTAATCACTGCATATCAGTGTTACTTTAGTAATTTCACAATTTAGGAATTCTACAAGGTTAGTGGGGGTCTGTTCCAGTATCGTTACGTTAAGAGAATAATGCATTCTGAAAACCTCATAAGGTTTCCAATCTGGCTTCACCCGATGTTATCTGATGCTAACCTCATCAGAAATCCTCCTCCAAGGTGATGAAATTGAATTGGGTTTATCCATTCGCCACCTCAGACACGGCAATGAAACTGGTTCGAGGTAACTTTAACAATGACTTCTGGGACTGTTACTGGGGACAAGGAAGAAAAAATGGCCAACGGCTGAACAGCGCGTCCCAAGTAAAGATCCCAGAAGTCTTGGCGAGAGTTAACTCGGCCCAGGTTCCTTCCGGTTTGTTATATGGCGAATGGGTACTCGGCACAAAAACAGTCATTTTGAAAACTCTTGTCTTTGGACCAGATAAAACCTGAAAAGGCAGAGCGTCTGATTATAGGTTAAGTTTTCAAGCGTTGCCATCCCTCTGTGCAAGTCCTTGAAAAGTCCTTGAATTTTCTTCAACTTTGAATGTGGTGGCGTGGAAAGTGTTTCTTAATGCTTTTTGGTCGTCCAAGACAGAATATGAATCAGCTCAGAGACGTTCAAAGTGATTTACATAAAGCTTATTTTGTTTTATGCAAGAATTAAGTATAATTTTGAGACAAGTGAACTGAAAAATATAGAGAAGTTGGTGGAGGAAACAGTTCAAGCTTTATAGTCCTGTTGGAATGAACTGAGAATGTGCATTTCTTTACAATGTGCGAAATTACATTCCTGGTAGGTGGTCCATGAAACTCGAATGTGGTCCTTGAAAAGTCCTTAAAATGTCCTTAAAAATGGTTGCAATTTTTTGTATGAACCCTGTCAGTTATCAATGTCATGTGCTTGGTGCTAGGAATTGTTTTGTGGCTTCTCTGTACTCTTCCTGTATCAAATATCATCGAGAGGTAGGAATTGGATCTTAAAGTTATACATATTTATTCATTTCCTTCGTTTATCCTAAACCTCGCTATATAGGAGAATTTTTCTAAATCGAAACCAGCTTTACTGGAATCTAAAAATGTTATTACAAATAACTTATTATATCTGAAATACTTAACTAACACGTCATAGTACTGAGTATGGTACTGAGTATCGTAAACTTCCGCTTATAAGCCCCGCTCTTATAACTGCGCACCCTCAGTCATAGGCCCATCTACAAAGAAAATAAATAATGGTAATAGGACTGAGTGGAGTCCAATTCGTGCTGGAATCAGGACAGCTGATAGCCAATCAGCTTTGAGAATTTTGTTATAGTTATGATTAATCCAGTTATAAGTTCTACCCGGGTAAAAGCCCCTTCCTAGCTTGTATTGAAATGAATTCGATTTTTACGATGTCTGGAAGCTTAAAAAAGCAAGTAAATACAGAAATTGTTTTGATCAGCACTGCTATGTAGCTTATTTTGAACTAATTTTTAGCCCGGTTATAAGCCCCCTCCTCTCACGAAGTTGTATGACCCCAGGGCTCGTAAAGCCGGAAGTTTACGGTATTTTGGATAACTTTTCTATTTGAAAAGTCTGAAAAGAGATTTGAATTCGGGGATAAATGGGTTAAACGACCAACACAATGAACAGCTTATGAAGGTAAACCTTTTATTGCTTTCAATGAGAAATAAAAGCTTGTATGCAAGGAGTTGCCTGTTAATTTCATATTAGATTTATATGAGAGTTACTTTAGTATACTGATGGTACACCAATCTCAAATGTATTGAAATCCAATCCGATTAATTTTTTTTATATAGCAGTCTTAAAAATTTCGCTGCGCAATATTTTCCTTGCAAAGGAAATGCAGTGACTACGTAGTAATTGGAAGCAACAGCGTCAATGATATTTCTGGTTTACATCGGAATCGTGAACAAACCAGATTTTATGCCCAAAAAAGCTGGCCAGCAGATTCTAACTTAAGTATGAATATTCGAATTATAAATCTTGCACTTCTAGAAACTGAAGAAACTGCCCCAACACTGACACTTGCGGCTAAAGCCCAAAAATTACTTTTTTCTTTGTTTTATTTGCGCCCTTGAAAGGCGGTCTCATGGCATAAATCCTGTACCCGTTTAGCGTAATCCCTAGTCAGTTGATGGAAGCCCGGCGGAAATCAAAGTCGCTAAGTACCAAATATTCGTGGCAGAAAAAAAAAGAAAATTGACTAATTCTCGTAAACAAAATCCACTTTAATCCTTCTTGAGAGTGGTTCAAATCCGTCAGTTGCTTGTAGAAATTATGGTAGAGCTTGGACCGACTGACCTATAAAGAACAACACAAAGCTTAGGCCCAGGCCAAACGTTGAACTTTTCATGAGGCGAACCAAACTGTTAAGACAGAAACACATATGATAGTATTTTTATATCGGCTGCGTTATAACTTTTTAATTGCACTGACTAAAAAGTAGCTTATAACGTACGTTGTTGGCGTTGTTATTTTGTATGTTTGTTTTTAACACATAGAATTACGGACAGCAGAAGATAGCCTGCGAGCAAGTCCTCCGGGGCGCTCTGGCGGCGGGGCGGGAAAAGGGAGGACAGCTTGCAACTACGTCTTTGGAATTTGAATTCCACCTCCAAATCCCCTGTGGCTCCCCGTCGACTGAGTTGTCAGGTTTCCGCCAATCAGCGCTAAGCGGAAACGAGCGGGAATGTAAACAAACATTGAAAAACAAGTACCTAGGGTAATGACGTCATTACTAATGTCATCTCCGCCAATCAGGATTTCGCATCGACTTTTTCAATGCAGACGTTCAAATTTTAGAGACCTACAAGTTGTAAGCTCTCCTTCCTTTTCCCGCCCCCGCCATCAGAGTGCTCGCCCCGGAGAGTGCTCGTAGGCTAGATAGAAGGCATCCGTCTCTACACCCTACGAGCCCAGCCTCCTTCTGCTTTGATCGAAGAAGAGAAAAGGAGACAGCCTGAATCACGTCAAACCTCCGAAGTAGCCACAACCCGAACTTCTGAACTAGTCAATCTTGTTTTCTCTTGTCAAACTGGGTTTTTGAGTGCGAGCATCCGTTATTGATAAACCGAGCGCACAGATATTAGGCCTGGGTTCGAAGCTGTATCCCAGCAACATGCCGCGCATGCTCAATAGAGATCTTACTCAATTCACACAGAGTCTTTCTCCAGTATACCTAAATCGAGTAAGCAAAAGAAAGGCTGTGCTAGCAGGGTGCCGTTCCCAAGGATCACGTGAAACATTAACCACCGAATGAAAGTTTCCCATTGCGGGCCCTTTGTGTTCTTCCTTTTTTGTGGACTATGCGTTTACGTAGTATTAGCATAGTGTAACAATAGGCATTGTTTGCGAGTAGCCTAGTTATCGTGTGTGAACTTAAGGGACGTGCATTTGAATAATTACACAGTTGGTGTAACACTTCGCGCTAGATACTGAACAAGACTTTATTTCTTCGTAACTAAACATATAGTAAAGCACCTTTTGATGGCTACATGTTACTTATCATAGAGAGATCTTTCAAGCCAAGAACACTAGACATCACAGTCAGAATCATCGGCTTGACACTCCCCACCAAGAACAATACAGACACTACAGAGGATTTCCCGGTTGGCCGGACTTTAATAAGGATAATCTTTGTACCTTTCCTGTTTCCCCCGTTTCGTCATTTTCTTCCAGAAGATCTCTGCAATCAACGTTATAAATGCTGCAACTATCCCACAGCCCATGACGACGTAAACGCCCAACATACTGAATAAATCGATCTGCTTTTGAGACAACGCTGCCAAAAAGAAAAAAAAAAGAAAGGAAGGGAGGAAGAGGATGGAAAGAAAAGAATAAGGGTTTTTGACCAAGAGTGAAGTCAAGATGGCTGGACACTGGCTAAGTTCTGTCAATTGTTTGGACCGAGACGAAGTCTCGGAGGGGTACTAATTTTGCTGGGTATGTGCCGCTGGCCTCTCAGAGCCCCTACCCCATTGTAGTCTATTCTGTGACCAATTATAGACCCCATCTTAGTCACCTTTGCGAAAATATGTAATTTTCGCGATCCCACCTTAGTCACTTTCTATTTTTATGAACTGAACCATTTTTTAAATCTAATGAAGAACAATTTACTTTTCATCTACAGTACAAACATTCTGGTACGTTTGCTATCGGTAAATATGAAGAACTGTCTTACCCAAAAAGTCACGAAATGAGCGACCCCATTTGAGTAACTCTATTGAAAATGAGACCCCATTATAGTCAATCCAGTCGTGAAAATGCGACCCCATCCAGCGGCACATTCCCATTAGCCTCATATAAGGAAGTAACCTCCCCGGGGACGAAGTCAAGGTGAGAAAAAAACGTGAAAAAGAACGAGGTCAATAAGGAGCTTAAGCAACAACGACAGCGACGGCTACGAAAACGTTACTCAAAAAGTGAATTCGCACAACGTTTACTTGATCGCGCTTATTCCAACTCGTTCAATTCGTCAAATGTTGGCAAATCTTTCTGGGGTTGAATTCTAAAAGACTGTATCAAAGTTCAGGAAGACAAAAATATAGTCGTTGTCTTGTGTTCACTTCAAAACGACAAAACGTGAAATTCAGGTTGTAGTCGTTCAGGGACGGCAAAAAATGCATAAAAATGGGCGAGACAAGTGCAAAGTTGTTGTTTTGCTAATCTAAATTAAACCTCTTGCTTTTTCCCCTTCCCGTTCTCGTTGTCATCGCCGTCACCGTCTGAAACTCTAAATTTAATCGCTCTCAGTTAAAAATTTCTTTACGTCACATTGTCACAGCAAGAAAAAGAAACACTTTCAGCAAAAATCATTAAGTATTGTCAACTGGGTTTATAGAGTCAATTTAACACCTAGCCTGCTAGTATACAACCGTCTCTCCTCTTCGCTTCTTGCCGCGCTATAGACGTCTCTTCCGCAAAATATCTATAGCGGGAGAGGAAGGAGGAGAGCCAGCTGCACTTGCAGGCAATTTGCCACGGTAAAATGATTGTAAACTGCTACGTTTAATTGATTAGAGGGTTAAGGGCTCTTAAGAGTTTCGTGGATAAACAAGTTTGTGCAATTTCTTTTGTAACTCACTTGTTTCCTGTTCTATGGGGCACTGATTCGCTTTGTCCCACCACTTTCGCTTCAAATTAACAAGGAAGTCATTTTCATGAAGACGCAAAATAGCCAGAGTAAAATCCATGGTATGTGGACCATAAGCTTGAAAACCGAGCGCCAGTCCCTTGGCTCTACTGAGACCTGGAACTGGATGGAAAATGAAGCTAATTTGTCATATTGTTCTGGAAATTCTCTCAACCGTAGGGTTCCTATAGCAATAACGACTGTTTGAGCATATAACTAAGGGCGCTTTCCATAGTTGTCGACCGGGCAGACCATTCCCGTCGTAATGAGAATTTCACCTTGAATCAAAACTTAAATCAAAACTATCCTACCAGATCAGTCAAATCCTAGGCTGTTTACAGTTAACATCACTGCAGTTTGTGTTCACGGAGCGCGTTGTACCAGCAACGCAGGCGTTTCATTGGTCATTAGACAATAGATGTTAATTTGCGTTGACAACAGGTTTAGTTTAAGTTGCCGACACTGACAAGTCGTTGACAATTCGTCGTTTCTATAAAACGTACACTTTCATAGAACGGGTATAAGGCACATCTTAAGCCAACACAACACACGAAGGACTTTTGGAATTCCGAGGATGAATCACGTGACATGCTTTTGAAGCAGTCCGGCCAGGGGAATGTTGTAACACAGTTTCTGCCAAACGAACTGAAATTTAACGCTACTCCGACGCAAAAGAGACGACCTGTCAAAAATGCTTGGCTTTTTATCGGGAGGTTTAACCGTTTTAATCTGTGGTGAAGCAAGCATGGTAAGCACTTCGATTAGGAAAATGTTTACCTGTGCATGTTTGGCCGATTTTATTTGGAGGAATGGCCCAGAAACTGTATCAAATCACTGTTTCGAAAGGAGATATTTGTAAACAAAGGCGTGAAATTCGTGCCACGCCTCCTAAACACGAGCTGCAGTGATATTATTACAGTCCCTCTATTTTTCTCGCTTCCTCCCAAACCACCCCCACCCCCTAAGTAGTTTTGACACTCATGCAAGATGGCAGTCCTTAACGCAAAGTGCTTCATCTCGACGATCTTACGGAAAAATAGAGGACTGTGAACAGTCTAGTCAAATCCTGAATTTCCAGTGTGCAAGAAGGAGATGATTTTTCATTAAAAAAACTCTTGTAAAAGGCCTATTTCATTTTCAAAATGACTGGTATGGCCTTGGTCCGGTCTGAGTTTTGGAAAGCGCTCTGGAGATAGCGCTCTTCAAATAAAGCGCAAAAAATCCCTGATTTGCTGTTTGCCCAGCTAGACTGGCTGTATCGGGCCCCACCTCTACTTCCTTTGTAAAATTTTAGTGTGTCCTTCGTGAGAGAGGATTAACCCGGTTAACTGAGATATTTTTTCGGCTGCTGATACCCAGATGCTGGACTTTTCCGCAATGAACATTTTATCCCCGTTTAAAGGAGCTATTTCAACGCTATTTTCTATCTTTTTAAAAACCTAAAAGGTGTCTTTTGTTGTGAAGTATTTTGAAAGTTATTTTAAGACAGATCTATCTTATCTTTTAAGTTTAGTTTTTGTTTCATTAAGTCTTGTTTTTGTCCACGTACTGTTTTCCTGTTTTGATCTTTTGTTTTTACTTGTACTTAAATTCATGGCTAGCACGCGAATTTACTTATTGCCATATTAGGAATGTTATTAGCTTGACATTGTCAGATGTTAGTTTTTTACAGGTGGTCGTGTTTGTGGTGCTAGAGCTGACCTTGATTCTTTGGTACTCGTCAGTTTCGGCTGTGCGTAGGTTAGTCTATTCCTTAACAATAGCAAACCTGTTGCAATATACGCGATAAGATATACAATAGAAACTCTTCCGGTCAGCTAACCCAAACATATCCAGCTTTGGCTATAAAAACCGCTACTATACTTGAACTAGTAGGTAGAGTAAGTTAGATTAAGGTAGAGAAAAGTAGAGAAAAGTAAAAAAAAAAAAGATGTAGAAGTTGGTAGAAGTAAGTTAGTGAAAAAGTGGAAGAGTTAGAAGATTAAGAAGAATAAAAGCAAGATCTAAATCAGATTCCTGGTACTTCAGCGTGTAGCGAGTTGTTCGAACACACCCCTACACTTTGTGCCAATTTAATTTAAAAATTAATGGTCCAGGTTTCACGGGTTTTTAAGGCCATATTTAGCCGTTGAAACTGTTTTTTGTCGTCTGTTGCAACGAACGGCAAGGATGGACATGGATTGAAACTTGAAAAAATTGGGCCTACCTTTTCACTGAGTCTTAATACTATGCCTGCAAACATCACCAAAAAATTTTTATACTGGTTAGTGCTGTCTGATGGAATTTGTTTGACATCTTCTTGCTTATGGCTCTATAGAATTATTTTGTGTATGGGTAAGGCACGATAACGATTCTGCCGATTTTTGAGTTTGAACTATTTCTGGTTATTGAGTAATTCCGGAAAAAAGTCACTGTCACGAAGTAAGCAATTTTGTCCCTGTTCATAACCAATGGGTAAGGCTTGGGCTGCATGTCATGCAAGCCATCTTGATCCACCGGTGCCTTACATACCTGTCATTAGGTCGCATGGACGGTGGTTGGCAATATACTCAAGAATAGGGCCATCATTGATAAACACAAAGCTTGGTCTTTCTCTCACTTGTTGGATTCCATCAGAAGTGTTCTGGACGAATGTTTGTTGTTCGTTTATTCGCTGCCAAATCTTTACGAACGGCCCATATTGGGTGTTCGCGAACGACTCTTGTATACTAGTAGATGTAACTATACCAACTTGATGGGACGTTTTCGCAATGTCTTCCAGGTTTTTAACTGGGTGGGCAGCATTTTTGACAGTAAGAAAAGCCGCTAGGTTAGCGGTATATGTTGAGATCCAGACAAGAATGCAAAACCAGTAACATCCGGTAAGAATACGACCTGCAAAAAGATTGACATGAAATTTAAAGGCTGAAATTCTAAGAAATCTGAGTAAGGTAGCTCCGTCTTAGGACTGACAGTAGGGAGCTTAAGCAACGACGACGGCAACGGCAACGAGAACGGCAAAAAAGCAATAGGGTCAGATTGGCAAAACAACAACTTTGCACGTGCATCACGCTTTTTTGAACATTTCTTAACCGTCGTTGCACGACTACAACGCGAAAGTGCCTAATTTCACGTTTTGTCGAGGACTGGGACACTAGACAACAACTTTCTTTTTCTTTTCCTGATTGAATCGGTTACATGACATGAAAAAAAAAAAAAAGTTGGCTCGCGTAAAAGGACGACCCGCCTGAAGTGGTCAGCCTTTTTCGAGGGTAGGGTCACCCTCAAGCTGGTCCAACTCTTCTCTATAAAAACACTTTAAGCTAGGGGAAACAATCAGAGCATGCGCGAGCACTGTTGACTCGGGCAAAAGTGCGGGGGTTAACATTTTCCTCATACAAAGGTTGGATAAAGCTGAGTCGGCTTGGAGGGTGATCTTCTTTACCAAGACAGCTTTTCTCCTCATAGACGGAGCCTCTCTGACGCTTTGACAATGCAAGGACATTCATTTTTATTCAAAACTGAGTCGGTTTAAAGTATATTTGCCTCTAATAAGGGATTCAAAAGTTGAAAAGTTAACGCATTTTTTTTTCTACCTGACAAACTTCTTGGTGTGTTATCACCACCTTGCTGCAGCATACAAGCTAATGCAAACCACACACTGTTGAAAAAACTGAATTCGTTCGAAGTGCCTTCACCATTTTCATTTTTATATCCATAGGGACTGTAATAGTTTAATACAAATACGGCGATAGAGGTGATCACTAAGGTGGCTAGAGTACAAAACCAAACCAGATTTTCAAATGGGGTCATAAATTGTAACAAGTCTACTGCTTTGATTCCAGACGAAGGCTTCTTCATGATCAAATCTTGTGTGTAGTACATGAACGGAATGCTAAAATCCATAATTTTTTCACGTTCTTCCGTTACAGATAGTGCTGCTGCTACCATGTCTGCGTTCTATGGATAAAAATGAATGAAAAATTAGCATTTGGTTCATGAGTCAACGTGTTTATGTCGAGATATGAGACATGCGCGAAGTTTAGAGAGCACGAAAGAGGGTAATAGTTGCTCAAGGCGGGAAAAAACTTTACCAAGAATTATTAGGGATCTTTAGCAACGCAAATTTTTGCGACGGCGACGGCGAACGGAATTCAAATTTATTTCCGGTAGACGTCTTATACATTTCGGTGGGAAGCCGTTCTCTCTCCGCGTGGACGTGAGAACAGCGAGTTTCCCGTTGTCCACAAAACGTGGGTACATTTCTTGCTTTCATGCTTTAAATATCTATCATTTCTTTCTCATTTGGTTACCGAAGGCTTCAAAACGAACTAGGCAATATATAATTGAAATTTAATCTGGGTTTTTGGCTTAATATTGTATTCAAATATTCGTCTTAATCTGAGGCATGGCTGCAAACGCGAACAACGACAACAAACAGCTTGCATCAAAGTAAGTTAACGAGTTAAACCAAGGTAAAATCTAGTAAAGTGTACCTAGATAAATCTTGTTTTACGATGATAGCTAACCTACTAAGTGATAAGTTAGTGTGGCTTTGAGTAGCCATGTGAGTTCCGATAAGTATTACGAGGAATTTTACACAATTTGGACTTCATTTCAAGTAGGTAAGTGAGTAAAGAAAAGACTTGGTGAAATCAAATGACGCTTATAGAGAACTATCCTTCGATTTACTAAAGTATTGGCCTTGCAAGGACGGCCAGGAACTCGGCGTAATGCTCAAATATGTGCTGTTTGCTAATTTGTGTTTTATACTTTATGTAGAGCGGCTATGGAGTGGACCGATGAACACGTGTTGATGTTCAGGGAAATGGTTGTCAGTGATGTATTTTCCTTCAAGAAAGGAAAAATCAGGGACAAAAGTCGTTGACACACTTGTTTAAAATGGGTGCTTTTATCAAACATTTAATTCATTTATTTTTTCATTCCTTTTAAACGCCGTAAATCCCCTCACCCCCCGAATCAACGTTGTCTGAATTAAAAGAAAGACTTGAGGGTTCAAAATACAACATTGATTTTGGGGGGAAGGGGTTGGGGTAGACAAGGGAAGGGGATAGGTATGTCCACTATGCAAAAAGGGGCCATTTTACGGAAGTGTCTCAACATTTTTGTCCCTCATTGTAGCTTAGAACCTTACATCCCTTTAACGGCTGCAAATGCACTGGCCATAAAAATCTGAATACATCAGAAAACCAGAACGTTTTCTTGAGCTTTTCAAGGTCATAAAATGCATCTGTTAGTCCTTTTGGGCCTTTTTACAGACGGAAATAAGAGATTTCCCTGCATTTTCGTATACTTTAACTAGTGAAATCCCTACACTATCATGTACCTGAAGCCTGAAAAAGGTATCCCTTTCGAGGTCGGAGTCTCCCCATATAGGGCATTATAGGGAGAACCCCCCCAACCCCCGAGTGAAAATACTGTAACGCAGAAAAAGCAATGGTCATACTGGTGGCCACTCCCAGCGTCCATATTTTTAAAAAACATAACACGAATGATTCTAAATTCATACCTACAAATTTGCGTTAAATATGATCTAATCCATACAAACCCCTTCCAAAATCTCACGGACCGTCCCATCCCATGTCCCATTTTCCATTCTGGCGCCATATTTGCCGTCCGGGGAGGGATAGAATTCGTACTTGAATTTAAGGATTTTTGCCAGTTCGTTAATCAGATCTACACAGTATCCTTCAAATAAAAAGGTCCCATTCTTGTTCTTCTTAGCCATCACAAAAGGAGACTCCTTGTTTAACATTTGTAAAAATAAAAACATAACAATTATCGACTGAAGAAAACAAGTTTTTGGTTTGTTCAAGCTTCAAGGAGAGCAAACGGTATTAGAGAGATTAAGATTCACTTTTACGCCAAACCGCAAACGTGAAATTGTACCACGTGACCAAGTTTCCCCCTTATTTTTCGTGTACTGTTTATTGCTTCTACACAAAAATAGGTAGTTTTATGCCACTTTTATCCATAAGAATCGTTTGGGAGTGTTTTTATCTGCTTATTTTCTATTCTGAGAAATTCTCAACTCACGTTTGCCGTTTGCCGTACGCTGCAAACGTGAATCTTAATCTCTCTATTAGTCAAGACAATGGTGGTGACGACGATGATGATGATGGTGGTGGTGATGATAATAGGGAGTTTAACCCTTTAAGTCCCAATAGTGTCCAAGATCAATTTTCTCCTTACAATTATCCTTACACTGTAAAGAGATAAGTTATGAGAATCAATAAAATGATCAGCCAAGAATAAATACTTTGATCTTTAAACAAATTCTCTCAACTAATTCTTTAAGGAAATGTATGGAGATCAGTATGGAGAATTTGTATGTGGATTCTGGGCCTTAAAGGGTTAAGCAAACACGTTTGCAGCGAAGCCCGTCAACCGGAAGTGAAATATTTTTTGGATTCTTTGGGCAGTGGTTTTACTCACACTTTTCTGGAAAATCGTCCCTGCAAGAGCCGAATGACACTTTAAAGCAACACAAATTCGGCAGCGTCGAGGAATATTAAAAGGGAAATGGTCTCACTTCCGGCGTTGCTCAAAAACTCCTCTGCTGCAGCTCCAAATGATGATGATGATGATGAGGAGAAGTATGATAATACAAGTTTAATATAAGTTTAAAATAAATTGTTTTTGTTTTTTATTGTACAAAAATACCGATTGCTTAAAAATGATGATGAGAGATCACATAAACGGGAATTTTAAGATCTTAATAGCGATGATGATGTAAGAAGAAAAGCTTACTGTATTGGAAGCCTTTAAGCGACACGAAGAGCAAAGTTGTTAGAAAACAATTCGAGGTCTTAAATATCCTATAACCGTTTTTACCTCAACCGTGACAATCCGGAACGTCCTTCCTTCTAGTCTATTCCCATTTGAAGATGAATTCTCCACTGCATTAGCTGACATTTTATCAAAGAACACTAAACCTTTAGTTGTATTCCACGAACCTATCTAAAATGCAATCAAATAAGTTTAAATAAATTAATGAACCACTTCCTTATAGTTTTCTTTCACTTATAGTTTAACTATTATGCCATTGCCTTAAAAATTATCTATAAAAGCTCAAGACACAGGCCTTGTTTGTGCTAGCTTTATTGGTGTACTGAAAAGGTACAGCCTCGGCGTGCATGGAAATGCGACAAGATTCAGTTTGCGATGTTAATAGGTAATCACAGAAGTGACAAGGTAAACATGTTCCTTTACTGATTTAAGCTTGATTATCGACACAAGGGCAAAGTTAATAGTAATAAAAACCCAGCCTAAAGGAGCCTTGCGAATATCCGTTGTAGTCGATATCCAGTCGAGAGACTTTCTTTCGCTTTTGAAACACTCAGTCTCAATAAAAAATGCACTAAACAAGATAGGATTATTCATACCCGTCATACTACTTACCCTTTTGAAGGAGTCGTTGCGGAGATTAACGATGTCCAGTCGCGAGACTATTCGCCTTCCGTTTTCGTCAAACTGGACAGGACCAGTTATGCCAGCTATATCAGCCTTTAAAAAAGAAGAAAAACAAAGGTTATGGTTAAATTTGCACGGAAAAGTTGGCATCTCTCTGAAAAAGAGTGCTTGGCAGAACTTCATTTTCTGGAACTGAACACCACTTCTCCGACGCGGATGCCGTACAAAGTTTGGGTGACAAATTGTTCCTAAAGTCAAAATAGGTAACCTTATTCCAATCAATTAAACAAAGAATGAATCTATCAATCAGTCAATCAATCACTCAATTACTCACTCACTCACTCACTCAATTAATCAATCAGTCAATCAACTAATCAATCGATTAAAGCCCAGGTTGCGAGGTATCCTATTGAGTAGTAGGAATGACCTTCCAATAAGGATATTGAAGCTGGAAATTAAGCCGATCCTTGACGAGGAAGATTAAGCTACTCAAGGAGTGAAAATTGAGAATGACCCATGGATTTATTTTTAAGAGCAATTCTCTGTAAGAATCAAGCAAAGTGGGAAATGAAAAATTTTGACCTCCCCTCAAATTTTGCATGCAATTAGCTATCGTTAGGGGATGTTTAAAAATGCACTTTATTCGGGTTGCTACTTCGCTGATGTCATGGTAACATCAATGGTCTGTTGGTGGCAAAAAATCTAATATTTAACTCAGAAACTGTTGTAAAAAATGCAAAATGTGTAGCTCTGTTTCATCAAGTCCATTGTGTACATTGCTCTTTATTATATTAAATTTGCGTGGAATAAACAGATAATCAACGACATAGAGTTTCGGCCATTTGAGTTGATGGCTAAAATATGGTTATCCTTTCCCTGAATTTCTCCAAAAGTACATCAGTTCCAGACCTAAAACTGAGCAGGCAGTTTACACAGATATCCTAGTTACTAAGTCTGTAAAAATCTCTGCGGGGCGGGCTTTCCTGTTTGCAACGAACAAACCCCAAATTTCATTTTTTGTATATTTCATCACGTACAATTGACAATCTATCTACTCGCCAACAAAATTTCCAACACACTGAAACTACCTTCAGTATCAAAGAATATTATGCATTGAGTCATTTTATGATCAAAAAATTATTGCTGGCTTTCAGTTTTCTAAACAATATTGATCAAAATAAGGCTTACTTTACGGTTTCTCCACTTCACCGCTTGTAGCGTAGCATTTATATTCAACGAACACTCGGTTTCTTGAACCATTCCCATGTGCCCGGTTGTGCTGTTTCCCATTGTAAACCATTGTAAGTCTAATCAGTCGCTTAAAGCAAGTTATAAAGTGATACAGAAGTCATACGTAAGTCCTGGCAAGCCAAGCCACATGTTGTAAACACGTACGCTTCCACTTTGCATTTACGGCGTATATTTCCCCTCACTTCCTGGAGATAATGGGGAAAAAGTTACTTGATAGTTTTCCCCCTAGTATTTAATAGAAGAGTGCAGAAAATAAAATGAACTTACCTGCACGGCAGACGGAAATTTGCTGAGCCGGTAAGTTTGCAGATAGATAGAAAAATCACGATTACATTCACTGAGGAAGAATAATTTCGTTTGACTCTCTAAGCAAGGAAGATGCAACCTTCGCTCAGGCGATCCTTTTTCCCCATTATCTCCAGGAAGTGAGGGGAAATATACGCCGTAAATGCAAAGTGGAAGCGTGCGTGTTTACAACATGTGCTTGGCTTGCCAAGGGCTTGTCTATGACTTCTGTATCGGCTTCTGTATCACTTATAACTTGCTGTAAGTGACTAATTAGACTTACAATGGTTTTCAATGGGAAACAGCACTACCGGGCACATGGGAATGGTTCGAGAAACCGAGTGTTCGTTACACATTTTGCACTTTTTACAACAGTTTCTGAGTTAAATATTAGATTTTTTGCAACAACAAACAATTGCTGTTACCATGACAACAACAAAGTAGCAAGCCGAATAAAGTGCATTTTTAGGCATCTCCCCACAATATCTAATTGCATGCAAAATTTGAGGGGAGGTCAAAATTTTTCATTTCCCACTTTGCTTGATTCTTACAGAGAAATGCTCTTAAGTACTTCAAAACTAATCAAGATATATGAAGTTGGTACCTTTTTCATGCAGTTGAATATAAGATCTTTATCCCTTTGATTGTTACTAGACTCGTTTAGCGATAAGCACGGCTCCGTGTTCAATGCTCGGTAAATGACTTGGACCGCATCATATGCCTGAACAGCAGTAAGATCCTACAAAAGGAGATTTTACAGAAACTGTTAATTACTGCTTAATAACTCGCTATATTTGTACAATAATCGTGCATTTATTTTTGAAGTTATTGTGTTTTTGTGCCAACAGCCACACTTTACTGTTCGTTTATGAAACAAGACATAAACATGCAACAAGGAGATAATTTTGAAATTACTTAAAAACGTTTGTTTTTCAGCAGAACCTGAGACCGTCGACCCACTTAAATTACAGTTATATCATCAGTTTAATACCCAAAGCGGACGATTTTGTTACAGCCAAAATTTCTTGGATGCGCAGGTAACCAATTTTATTACCCATGGTGCTTCGCTACGTCTGCCTTAATTCTCGCGCAGGAACTCCGCTATAAAAGAGTTATTACTTGGCATTTTTACATAGAAATTAATAAGGTACAACAAATAAAGACAATTAGGTTCAATTGGCCTTTTACGCAGACGTTCGAAGGGCTTTGGCGTCAAGCATGTGTTTCTTACCTCGTTAAAATTCTGGAGATTAATGCCAGGAATTGCATCAGGTATGTATGGAAGCTTAAAAGCTAAAACGACATTGTTTGGGAGACTGGCGAGGTTAAAGGATACCTAAGTAAAAAGTAAAAAGGTATTCAGATATATTAATTGTTTTATTATGTATCGTAAAACCTTAAGTGCACACAACAATTGCTATTATTTTTCGATGCTATCAAGGAACTAGAACTTTGCTATATAGCAAGGTATCAGACGTTGTTTTCTGCATGACTGAATACTGTTTTTTTTGTGGGCTGCATAATCCGTGTTATCAGAGAAAGACCAAAGTAGGTACCGCCACTGACTATTATCCTGATAGGGTAGGCAATGCGATGCGGGGTATCTCATTAACCAGTGGAAAGAAATTAAAATACAGCATATCGGTGGTTCGACAGATGCCTCAATCACACCGTGCAGAGATCGATAAGCCTGTGTCGCAGGCAGTCTGCCGGTATCTAGCCTGCGTAGCAAGCGTTTCCAATCGTGTCTTGCGCGAACGTTGGAGCGGGTGCTAAAGAAAATGGAAGGGGGAAGGGAGGGGAGAAGAGGAAACGCTTGTCCGCAAACCCCTAGCCTGTTCAGCTTTTTCTTTTGCGTCTTCCCCACTATCTGAGAGTCTGGAACAGGCTAGCAAACCCCACGATTCTGGAAAACGCCCCTTGATATTTCACGGTTCGGTTCATTTGCAAATTGACAGCTCGTCAGGATACTGATAACGAACAGATTACCAGATTTGAAAAATTTACTTTGTTCTCTATGACAGGCTCCACGCGATTGCAAAACTGTATAAATATAAGCTTTACGGTAAAAGAAGGTTGAAACTCTGAGCGATTGCTGCGAAATTTCTTGTTTTTTAAAAGCTTTTAAAGTTAAGTTAAATTTTCAACGTTATGTGGCTTTACTCATCTGAAACTTTGTCAAAACGTCGCAAAGAAATGATAATTTGTCTGGAACAATTCACTCCGCCGTCGATGAGTTTTGTAGAGCGGCTGCTCTTCCATAGGCCAGCCAGTGTCGAAACGTTCTCTACAATACATGCCGCTAAATTTCCAATAAACAAAGAAATAATCTCTTCATCACAAAAAGTTGACAAATCACTTGTCCATGGCGGCTCTAGCTAGTGTCGAGTACCGATGTTCTGATTTACGTTGATGTTATCTTAACAGTCCATCTTTTCCAGTCAGATACGCACGCCATCATTCCCAATAAATTGGCCTTCACTGGTCTCCACTGCTCGATCTCCAATTATACTTTGAAGGGAATCAGATCTTCGCACAAACACGATTAAAATAAATATCAGACCAAAGCATTTGTAATGTGCGACCACAGATCACATCAGACCAGATCTGCGACGCACGTAAACAAAACATACCAGTTGTTACGTATTGATTGCTATTTAATCAACACTACCAGCACCGCACCAATCAGAAGCTGCGTTCGTGGGCGAACGCAGTTTCTCAAAATCGTGGGGTTTGCGGCAAGCGTTTCCTTCTCTTCCTCCCCCTCCCACGTCACTCCTTCTTTTTGCCCTCTTCCCAACTTTCTCTACCAACTCGCGCGGAAACGCTTGCTACGCAGGCTAGCCGATATCGAGTTCACCATCTAGGTCTCGAGTGACAAGTCCGGCGACAACGCAGGTTATGATTGGTAAAAGCCGCTTAAAAGTGAGGTCTCTGGAACTGGATAATAATGCTACCATTCTTTTTCAGTTGCTTTTGGAGCCATAGCGATATAGTCGGAGTGTACCGAGGCGTTCACTGGTTGAATCTTTTGGAAAAGAAGTGCTCTTGCTAGTGGCAATATTCTCATTGTTTGAGGAGGATTGGAAAGAACTAGCCTGAATTTCAGACATTTCTTCGAGTCGCTTACTATCTCAGCAACGAAGTTACTGAGGGAGTAAGCGAATCGAAGTTATGTCTGCAATGAGATGCCGGCTCGAAAAGAACGGCGTAGGTTACATTTTCGTGCGCTGCATTACTCGAGTTAACAATAAATTTTCCATTTTGCTCTTTATATTCTGGAACGCCCAGTTCATTAATCACAATTCCCGCTTTATTTTAACCAGTCAGCCTAGGACCCAGGCAAACTAAGGTTGAAAACTGGGCTCTTGGTTTTCGGAAAGACCTGAAAGAAGTTGATCAGAAAGTTATACTTCATTTAACGGTCACAGTAAATACAAACCTCTTCTTGAAGTACCCATTTGTAGCATTTCTTCACATCATGCAGTACCTATAAATAGAGAATAAAACGCCAAGCCATTTCGATTGTTCTTATCTTAAGTAACCAAAGTGGCTTGGAACCACTAAACTTAACGAAATGAATTATGATTTAGCCCTGTTTTGAATTTATCATTAATACTGTTATTTAAAGGAAGATCATCGCAGTTATATACGCAACTTATGCAGTTGCAAAAAGAAAGCCTGAAAAAAATTAAGGCTTGTACGGGATTCGAACCCTTGACCTCTGCGATACCGGTGCAGCTCACAGTACCAATTGAGCTAACAAGCCAACTGGGAGCAGGTCGTTCGAATCCCGTACAAGCCCGAAATTTTTTCAGGCTTTCTTTTGGCAATTGCATAAGTTGCGTATATAACTGCGATGATCTTTCTTTAAATAATTCTTCACTCCGCAGTTCACATATATGATTTTTATATATTAACAATTTAATTAATACTGTTACTGAATTTCTGAAAGGAATCGCACTATTATATAGGTGGAGAATGTCGCAATAAAAATTGTTTAAAAGGGAGAGGTGGAAATGACTTACAACACAAAAAACTGGAAAAGAAAAAAAAAAATAATAAGGATATGGATTACAATAATTCGTCACGGCCGTTTAGGCCATTAGGTTTATTTAGGTTCAAGAGTCATGGCCTTATCTATCAAATGCGACTCCCAACCCTTACGTGAAGAATGAATTTTCTCTAGTGGGATTAACTGGATGTCAGTATATTTAATATTATAGTTTTGTCGACTGCACGTCTGTGTTCGTTAAATCTGTCCTTGAGGCGCCGCTTTCTCTCACCTATAAATTGTAAATTACAACGATTGCATTGAATCATGTAGATCACGTTTTTAGTGCTACAAGTAATGTGTGAGGTAATAGAGAGATTAAGATTCACTTTTACGCCAAACGGCAGACGTGAATTTGTACCACTTGACCAAGTTTTCCCCTTATTTTTCGTGTACTGTTTATTGCTTCTACACAAAAATAAGTAGTTTTATGCCAGTTTTAACCATAGGAATCGTTCGGGACTCTTTTTATCTGCTTATTTTCTATTCTGAGATTTTCTCAACTTGAGTCTGACGTTTGCCGTTTGCGGTAAACGTGAATCTTAATCTCTCTAATGGCGCGTGTTTCCACTGTAGCGTAAAAAGTATAACTTGTAAGGCCGTTAGTAATGTATGGATAAGTGGCACAATTTTGTCCACAGCGGAAGGAGCCTGGGTGGAAGTATTGGGTTATATATGAAAACAAAGGGTACAACACCGTTAGAATGTTGGATCTTGGGTAATTTGTGCACCCCTCGGTCGATATATCGGTCGACATATCGGCCGATATGTCAACCGACACGCGACCGATATCTCGGTCGATGCATCGGCCGATATATCGGTCGACTGTCAGGCGATACGTCGACTAACTATTGGCCGATATTTGGCCAGCATAGCGGTCGACACTATGTCGATACGTTGAGCTTTGATTGTAACGTCTGTAGAGCAGATAAGGCGGAGGCAAAGGGCTAAGCTGAACGGAATGGCTTTCTTATCTGTGGGTTTAATAAATAGATCAGTTTCGATTATACCGTTATCTAGAGACACCATGACGTCGAGAAAAGGTACGTTAGTAAGTGAGTGAGCGCTAGTGAACTTAATTAATAGTGGGATGAATGTTATTGACAAGAGATAATCAACAATTATATTTTCAAACGATCCAGACATATCTCCACCATGTGTGAGGCTGCAAAGGGGCGTTAGTGAGAGCACTAGTTTCGAACATGCCAAGAAAAAAGGTTAGCAAAAGAAGAAGCCATTTTAACACCCATAGCAGTACCATGGATTTGAAGATAATGCTGTTGGTTAATCGTGAAATTATTCATGGTTAGGATAATGCGTAGAAGATCACATAATAGGGAGCTTAAGCAACAGCGTTTTTGAGCGACGGACGTCAACCGGAAGTGAACTTTTTGCATCATTGGGCAGTGGTTTGGTTGAAACTCTCAGGTAAGTCGTCTTTATAAGAGCAAAGAAACTTACCAATACAAATTTGTTAGCGTCAAGGCATATAGTAAAGGAGAAGGGCTCACTTCCGGTTGACGTGCGTCGCTCAAAAATGTCTTTGCTTAAGCTCCCTAATGTCTCTGTGGGGATGTGTTTGTTAAAGCAGGTATCAAGAAAATGACGGTTTGCATCAATTCCTTTTTTATGTGGAATGTTGGTGTAAAGCGATGAGACATCAAGAGTTACAAGGAATAAATTAACGTCGGTGACGTCATATTCTTTTGTCTTTACACATGAAGAAAATGAGGGTAATCTCATTAAAGTAAGGTCATGTGCTATCAATAGGGGGTTTAACCGGTTCGACAGGTTTCCTAGTTACTTTAAGATCGATAAATGTCTTGGTTTTTTGATAGGTTGACTGGAACCTAAGAAAGTTATCGATTAGTTGATTCATGATGTCCAAGGAATAAATCACTGAGCTGTAACGTATTTATGCAGAATGCGAATGAGAATAGACAAAGTTTTTTATCTTACCTGTTGCAACAGTAGTTGGACCATTTCTTTGCTCGCGTACAGCAGAATAACTTCAGGACCAAATTTTGTAATTTCCTCAGTAGCTTTCAAAACCGCCTTTCTCTGTTCTTCACTTGTCCTTCCGTTTACCAGCTGCACTAAGTTCATGGCCAAGTTGGAATTCTGGAAAGTTACGTAGAAGTAACCAGCATCAAGTAACCGATTATCTGTCGAAGTGCAATTCAGAAAAATGCCTCATTTATAGTGTTCCAAAATTTCCAAATTGTTTTGATTAATTATTTCCCTAACTTGCACTTACAGTTTCTTGAAGAATAAACCTTTTCTGCATTCCACTCCAGTCTGCACTCACAATGTCAATGAATGTCTGAGATCGAGACTTCGGTGGATAGATTCATACAAATCATCGCTGGTACTTTGACAACTCCAAACCCGCGTTTGTGCATTCAAAGAAATGCAGGAAAGATTTATTATATGATAACGTAAACGAATTGTTTTTGGCAAATTCGTCGCCACCTTGTGTTTTCCACCCAATTGACGAGTGCTTATATATCATCTGTTTCGATGAAACATTGGCTTCTCGTATTTTGTATATGGTGGGTGATGAAAAAATGTTCGAACATACAGTCTCATTCTCTAAAATGGACACCTCGGGACAGAGGAAAACGGCGTAGAGGCGATATAGGTCCTGTAGAGAGGTTGCAACAGGAGTAAATTCTTCCTCCAGGACAGACATAAGTGTCATACATAAGGTGCAGATAAAGCCGTTCAATTTTTCATCCATGAAATAGACGGTTTTGCGGAAAAGCTTTTAATTAGCATTAATGGAGTCCTAATTACAGCTGCAAAGGAATAATCTTATTAACAAATACATCACAATTTATTAGAAATTTGCGTCATCAGAAATTAATTAACAATTGATGATTATTCGAGAAAATAAATTATTGATCAATTTCCGACTCCGAAATATCAACAAATTTGGCGGCCATTTTTAAAACTGCTAGCCACTAATGTTATAATCACCGCGCGGTGATCATAGCGTGACGAAGCGAAGCTCCTAGCCAATCATAGGGCTCTATTTTCGATAATCATCAATGTAATTATACTAACAATGGATAATACTTGGGTCTCGTTTATGTGGAATAAATCTGTTCTGGGTAGAAGGGTCACCTTAGCTCCCGGCCGAGTCGTCAACTTTAGCATGCTTTTATGGCAAACAAGTTGCTCCCTTTTCCCTCAGCTTCGCTTGTGCATGCTCTGCACGTGATCTGATTGTCTACAATAGCGCTCGCGCATGCTGTGATTGTCCTACCTTGACGTTATTGACCCGGGTGGGCGTGCCACAGTGTTTATATGGAGAAAAGTTGGCCTGGCTAGGAGGGTGACCCACTAGTACTAAAGGGTGACAACTTTTTTGTTTCTTATTTAATCGGTTCGTCACGTTTTGTAAGGAAATGATAAAAAATTGTCCCGCACAGGGTAACTCGAGTAGGAGGGTGCACTGCACGAAAAATTTGATTTACAGCAAATTTACCCATTGCAAACATGGTGCAAAAAAGTGCAAACTACGGTTAAATCAAGGGCAGAGATATACGTAAACAGCGCATTTGCCCTCGAATTCGCAACCCCATGTAAACTAGAATGCAAATGCCGTATTTACCATCTTTGCCTTTGATTTTCTCCTAGGTTGCACTTTCTTGCACCATATTTGCACCGAGCAAATTTGTGTGAATCCAATTTTCCATGCAGTGGTGACCCTTCAACTCAAGAAAACTTTTATCTATAGGGGACCTAAGAAACTGTTGGTTACCATCAAAGACTAATGAAATCTTCCTCCAGTGAAAGCTGGCTAGAACGTCAAATGTGGCATGCGCAAAGTATCTGTAGTCCGCTGACATATCCACTGTTTTGTTGCACTGATTAAATGGTATAACTCTTCCATAGAGATGAACAAGAGGGATGCCAGTAACTGTAGACAGTGCGCATGCGTGCGATTCCGATTGACTCCCGCCAATCAGTACTGTAATATTTTGCTGCTGGAACACACCAGTGGCTGAAAGTAAAGTTGATGATGATTTAAACAAAATATGAAAGATCGAACCGATTTTAAATGAAATCAAAGTGGCAGCAAACCACTAAAGATAGGAGCTAAACTATGAGCACATCCATATTTAGGGTAAAAGGATTTATGATTTTTCTTAACGAGAGTCTATTCGTACATAACCTCGGGAATTCACGTACAATTCATCGACTCTGAGGTAATTATTATGTACTTTATTCGGTGGCCTTGTATTTCTTCGCAACTTAGGTAAAAAAGGCTGTATGTTAAGTGATGGAGGACTTTGCTATGTGAGCACGTCATGATCATTCCACCATGTTAGATGTCTATTATTTGCTTGTGTTTCATGGTCAAGCCAGCAGCGTCTACCAAAACAAATCCGTAGACTAGCAAATGACCGTAAGGCACTAAAACGTTAACCCCCTCCCCCTGCAAAGACAGCTGTATGTCATTGCAAAACAGGATGCAAAGAAAGTCAGTTTTACAGCCTGCCATTCGGGCAAGCTGTAGTCTTTGGACTTCTTGTGTTTTTTTTTTAAGCTGTAGCTAGCATGCACTAGCCCACAAGTCATTTCAACTAGCCCCAAAACCCTCTTTGATTATCAGGATTGATTACAATCCTTCTGTAATTTGAATTTCCCTCCAAAACAGCACTTGCTCGTTGAGAAAGTTAAGAGGAAAAGTCATTAGCCCGATAGCAAAATCCACTAGCCCCGGGCTATCGGACACGACTTTGTTTGCACGCTGCTAAAGCTAAAGGTAAAGAGTCCTTTGTTATGTCGGTAGCTGGAAACAGTCTTCATCTGACTAAGAGCGCTTACCGTCTGTCAGAACTGGCTGGCCAGACTAGTTCAGTCGTTATGAGAATTCCACTATTACGGAAAGATACAGCCAGATCAGTCTGTCGATAAAACATATTCCCGACGGTAATGGTTTTAACGAAAATTTTGAGAAAGGATTAAAATTTCGTTTAAAAAATTGCAAGTCCTGCAGGCCAGTCTGATTTTTGGAAAGCGTCCTAACAAATCTAAGACCAAGGGTGCGCTAATTTTAACACCTCTCTCTTCATTAGTACTCCGTTTTACGGTATGTAAAGGTACTTAAAGGGGCTGTATCACGGCTATAAAGTTCATTTTGTTAATATTGACAATTACCCTTTCTTATGCGCTTTGGAACTTAAGTGTCATTGTCAGAGAAAACCGGGCAAGGGCCACGGATCGAGGTCGGCCGATTCCTTTCAAATTCCTGCCACAGATTACCTTTCTCATACGATTGTAAAATATTCCCTTTTTAATCTGATTGGCGTTTTTTCATGTGAGTTTGACTACCCCCCTTGTTTTTGGCTAATTTGCATAAGATAGCCGAGTCAATTTGGGGTAACTTGTGCAAGTTATTTCTCCTACCTCTTGCTAGTTTTCTCTGCATTTTTGATTTATTTAGATTATTTGCGATTCGATACAATTGTATTTATGTGATGAATGAATCTGGATTCTTCTTGCGTCTTTGGCGAGCATGCAAATTTCCGTCTCGTGTGTCTTTGGCAGATTCGCCAATTATAAGCCATTTTTAAATTACATTTTCTCAAAACTGCGCGGATAAAATTTCAAATCAAATTGGTTTTGGCACAGTCCATTTATAACTGTTTAATGTTCGGTAAGTTTTAGATTGGGATCTCCGAATCCTTTTGCAAGATTGACCACGAAAGTGCGCCCAGATCGGCAAAAGCGACATGAAAATTCCCGCCATTTTTTACGTACCAGACAGCCTTGGCGAGCACACTTGTTCGAATACTTGTGTTTCAATGTTCTCAGTCTGCTGTTTCATTGAGCCTGACAAAGTTTAAAAGTTAGTTTGCGCAAATTTTTTTAACATACCCTACAGCTTTTGCACGTGTTGATTAGCAATATTTGCCGCGAAATGAAAACATTACTTTCAACTCGATTGAGTTTCACATGCGATGTTTCCTGCAAGATTTACTCCTAAATATTGAACATAAAATCTAGTTTGCGTGTGTTTGTGTCTAATTTACGTCTAAAAATGTCTAGGAAAATCCGTCGATATTGTTACGGAGAGAGAGAATTAGCGTGACTAAACAAAAATTTCGTATCTGATAACAAACGTAATGTAATTTGAGCCGATACTCTGCCTTCACCAGAGGATTTTTATCGCGCTCAGCGGGATGCTTCCGTCTCGGCTGCAGGCCGACAGATCTTTGACCGAAGGCGAAGCCGCGAGAAAAAAGGTTTTTCGCGTGGGTCACTATCTTGAAGACTTCACCGAACCGGAAACCGCGCATAAAAAGTCTCTGGGGCACCCAGGGATATTGAACCGCTGTTTTGGAAAAGATAGTACGTATATTGACGATGAGTGTTCCCTACGGAACTCAAGTCTAGACAAAATAGAGAGCTAAAAATAACTGTGGAAAAGGCAAATAATTTTCACTCTACTACTGATCAAATTCAAGGCTGAGATGTCAGAAATAGAGATCACTTTCTTGGACACAAAGTGTGCAAAGGGGTTGGATTCAACAAGGAACCAAACCTAGACGTGCAAAGACATCATAAACCAACCAGGAGCCCATGCCTTTCACGTACTCATGTCAACCATCAGGCGTGATAAAATGCTTCAAAACATCCCTTCAACAGAGCAACAAATCCAAGGTGGGAGAACACATATCACTTGGGATATGTGTTTCCGAGGTGAGGGAACACATTTCGCTTGGGATATGTGTTTCCCAGGTGGGGGAACACAAATCACTAGTGATATGTGTTTCCCAGGTTGGGGAACACATGTCACTAGTGATAAGTGTTTTCCAGGTGGGGGAACACAAATCACTAGAGATATGTGTTTCTCAGGTTGGAACACAAATCACTAGTGATATGTGTTTCCCAGGCGGTGGAACACAACGCACTAGTGAGATGTGTTTCCCAGGTGGGGGAACACAAATTACTAGTGATGTATGTTTCCCAGGAGGGGGAACACAAATCACTAGTGATATGTGGAAATCAACATGACGCCATTTGAGTAACTAAACATATGCTGTTATTGAAGCGCGGATGAGATTTCTCTACGGGAATTCATCGTTAGAAGGCATCAATTTCAGTTCGAAAGGAGAATAGACAAAGGCAGTTAAAGAAGTGTGTGAAGGAAAAGGTCTGTTATCAGATGAGTTTTACTGACTGGTTCAGAAGAAGTGTCATCTTTCAAACGGCTTGTTGGTTTTACTCGCCAGAAGAAAGAAATTAGAAAAAATCTCTGCGCTGCCTGTGTGCTTGTTATCTGCTGGTTGACCCGCGTTATCAACGGCAAGAGAATTGAAGATGAAGCGATCCATAACTTTTTGGCTATTTTCGGTTGAGGACTTCTTCTTGCTGGTTATAAACCCGCCAGGAACTTGCTTTAATAATAAATTGTTGCCTTCTTGCAGATCTTCGAAGTACAGCTCTTTCCCCGTTACCAGCGTTCTTTTGTCCACTTTTGTGTGCTCCGCTAGAATTCAATTCATCCTGATAGAAATTCAGAGTGTCGGCAAAGTGTTTTATTTTTTCTTTGACAAATATTCCATTGAAATTTGCGAAGAGCCGCTACATTTCTTATTAAATAGTTTTCTAGCCCCGGATTTCTTCAGCAACAACTTGAACAGATTTATGCTGGATTTTATGTAACTCGGTACGCGTCGTTGCAACTTTCAAGGAAGACTCCTTCAATGGACCGCAGCCATTTGAACTTCTTTTATCAATAGTACCTTTACTTTAGATTTTCTTTTTTAGGAAAACAAAATAAAAACAGTGTGAGACTGGATACGACTAGAATACATGCATCGGGGCAAAACTTATTTAACAGCTAGTCATTCACAGTTGCGTTATTTTTGTCATTAAATTAGGCCCGTTTCAAACGTCGTGCTACTGCCGTGCCGAACTCAATTGATCGAATTAAATTCGACTTTAGCACGGCAGTAGCGCGACGTTTGAAACCAAGTCGTGCTATTGCCGTGTAGCACGGCAAGCCTTGCCGTGTTACACGGCAGTAGCTCGACTTGGTTTCAAACGTCGTGCTATCGCCGTGCCGAAGTCAATTCATAAATTGCAAATGCATTAGAATACATTTAAAAGTTTGCTGAGCCGTTTCTTTATTATTGTGTTTTGTTTTGGGCAACAGCCGTTCTATTCGACTGAATTAAATTCGACGTCTGAAACCAAGTCGTGCTAGTGTCGTGCTGCAGTCAAGCTACAGTCGAGCCAGCTTAGCACGGCAGTAGCACGACGTTTGAAACAGGCCTTAGTGGCTTCCTTGCAGGCGTTCCCCTCCTTCCTCCTCCCTCGCGCGAGGTCTCGCGCCCTAATTCCCTTCCCGGCTTCCATTTCGAACGCCTGCCACGCAGGCCATACTTAGCCGGAAGAAATACTGTGGAAAAATGGCACCTTGTACAAAACTAACAACGACTAAGAGAAATCTTTAAAGAGCCTCTCCCCAAGTTTTATACCTGGTAAACTGAGATACGTCCGACCAAGGGAGTCACAGGAGACCCAAGGGGATTGCAGTGTAAGTCATTTTCCCCTTTCCCCCCATCCCTTGTCATGACGCAAGTTAAAGAAAAGCCATAAAGTTGCCTTCACATCGATGTCTCTCTATTCCCAAAATTTCATTTTCTCCCTCCTCCCTACATTTTCGCTCCGATTCCTCCCTTCTCTCTACGTTTGCTCCCTATTGCTGGTTTTCAGTGTCACGCCATTCAAAATAGATGAAAATAAAAATCAAAACCGTTCAATAGATAAAGTCCAGAATCTGGGAAATGAAAGGAGGTACATATGCAAAGACCCTCGCCAAGAGTCAGGTCAGAGGAATATTTCGTATGCGAGATATCCGAAGAAATGTTTTACCCAAATTTATAGAGATTTGTATGGAGACGCCATGCTGGTGCTCACCTGGATGAGCTCCAACATGGCGGACGGAAACCAACAGAAACATCTGTTACCGAGTTTTTGCTACAAAAGCGTGAATTTATTCTTCGAGAAACTCATTTCCAGTACATGAACTGTTTAGATGGCAAAATGTCCTGAAATAAGTCATTTTTTTAACCTACATGACAGCTCTCTTGGCCGTCATGTAAATGCCACGTCACGCAAAAGCTTAGAAATTCAAGCGTACTCTATCACAAAACCAAGGACCCTTTTGAAGCGAGAATTTGTATGACAATTAGTTTTCAGCTGCTCTAATGCATCGTGAAAGTAAAATCTCGGTAGGATGGATGGTTTTTTAGTTTGAATTTTAGTGACTTCATGTGAAAACCAACAATTATGTACCTCCCCCCTCTATTTAAGGTGAAAGAGCAATTCTAAAACACTGCTAAAACAAATTAACGAACAAGTGGCAAATCCGTAAAAATCACTTTTAGTGTTAACTTAAACTAATATCACCTAAGACTAAATAAATATCACATCATATATGTGTATTAAAAAGTCTCCCAGTTCATTACCCAGCTATTTTAAGGACGCGGCAGGGTAATTCGCGCTTGAGAAGTTGAAGTCAAAGCAAGCACACAGGCAAAGGAGGCTTTCAATTTATACAAAGAGTTGCCGCTTAGAATTTTCGTAGCTGTGCCCACACTACAACTAAGGGCGGTTTCCAGAAGTCAGAACTGGCTGGTGGGACCAGTCCCTTTGACAAAGAGATAAGCTTTTTCCAAGAGTTTTTGCTGAAAACCGTCTCTTTCGATTGATTAAAAACCAAGGGAATGGTCAGGTCGCTCAGTTCTGACAAATGGAAAGCGCCCTAAGTAACAGCAAAATGTTAAACTCAATTTGCCGAAATACCCTCCAATTCCCGCAAAAAGCTCAGATGTTAATTGTCAATTCTTAACTTAGCTCTAAATCTTTTTAATATTGTCAGCAAAAAGTAACCCTCTAAAACGGATGCATTTGCGTTGCATTTGATTCTTTTTTAAATTTTATTACAAGTCTTCAAATTTTTGACTCCAGAAATTTACTCTCCGATAAGGTGGACTTGGCCTTAGAGTGCCTATCTATACGAATTCGGATATGCTTTTATACTGACATACTTTTTTCATACGAATCAGCCTTTTTTACACGAAACCATCCAGTCGGATGCACGCTGCCGAAACCGCTTGCTTTTTTAACCTTTCTCCAGGGCGGTTTAAGACTCAGTCCACAAAAAACGCTGGAATGAAAACCCATCGGACGGTTTCATATGGAAATAATCGAACTATCGTGGACGAGGCCTAAAATGCTTGAAAAAGAAGGGCAAGAATAATGAACAAAGGCATACGCGTTTTTTATATCATTTATTTGATGGTTTATCATTTGCACGTAGTTCTGATCGCAATACGTTATGCTAAAAAAGGAACAGATATGTAAATAATTATACTTCGAAGGTTTTTTTTCAATACAATAGATTCTCATTAATTTTTGCGAGTACCAAAATAGAATAATTAGTCGACTTTATTCACCCATGCGCAGATAACCCCAAATTGATTTTTGAAATTTCTTAACGGCATCGCAGTTTCCAGCTAGTCTCTCCTGAACGATCATGGATCGCTTGTATTTAACGATGCCTGATGAAAGTTACTGCTCTAAAAATGTTCGTTCTATTGCAAGGTATAACATTAGAACTGTACCAGAAACACAGTGAAGAAATTCAACTCGCGAAGCAATCTGGAAATTTGAAAGTGTAAGTGTTACAGCTATTGCTAATACTGACACCATCATCATCATCTCTTGTCTTTCTCTTGTCTAAACGAATTGCCAAAGAGTTGCAAACTGCACGCTAGTTCATAGACTGTGAACTTCTCTACTAAAACCTTCCCGGGGTGTTTTATTTTAATCGGCGGTTTGCTTTTTCGTTCTCCTCAGTTTTGAGTTATCCTACCGCAAGTAAAATTTGGTGGTTGACAGATAAAGAAACTGCGTAACGAAGGGATGATCAGCTTATGGTAGAAAAAACAAACAGGAGATTTGTAGAGGTAACTATCCAAGTAAAAGTCACCTTTACGCGGACAATCATAAACTGGCAGAAGGATAAAACAGGTTTTAATTTGGTGATGGAAAATTTGTTATTTTTTATATCTAGGATACATATAGGTTTCTATAACTTCATCACACAGTTATATTAATTAGAACTGGCCGCGAGCTGAAGTTTGATTTTCTCTGGACAATATTTGCTGCTGAGCGATTTTGCATTAGGCAATGTAATAATTAGTTGTATGAGCATTATTCCAATGAGAAAATAGGCTGCCACTTAAAGTTGTTAATACCTTTAAATTTACTTCAATGTTTTTTAAACTGATTATTAAAAGTCAAACACATAAGAGCAAAATGGGACATGGGTTTTAGAGAATAAAAGTAGAAATTATATCGTCACAAGTCAGTTAGTTGTCTTCTTAGCCTGCATATCATTCTCTAAAATGAAAATCATTTCCTTCAATTTTTTGCTTACTGACGAGAGTCGTCCAAATTTTTATTTACGTACCTTTGCATTGTTTGGTTATCAACGCTTCAAACCAATTCTTTTGTTTTTTTCAAAGTGTCTTGGCAAAACAGTGAAGCAATTTTAGAGGGCACCCAGGCCCTCGGACAGATTTTTTAAGATACTTGGATTTTCTCCGGTCCCATATAGGCATATGCCACCCACAAAGGGTATGGTTTTTGCGCTTTTTCGGTTTAAAGACGAGTATAAACTTTGTTCATTTTGGTTTGGATTCGGGTATGGTTTACGGGGAAACTGCGGGAGTATAAGAACGTACTTGTCCTTTCAATTCCAAATGAATAAGAAAGGAAAAATGATATGCTAATATTAGCATATCATTTTAATTCTGTGACAAAATTCATTCTGCCTAGAGGCCAGAACTGAAACTAAACAGGCGTGGAAAATGACATTTTTTGGTCTAAACCGGGATTTTCTTCCAGTCGCTTTGGGGTCGTAAATAATGCAAAAAACGGCCACCGTTCACCGTTCACCACACACTAGGGCTACACGGGAATCACGAGAGAGAGATTCAGCTTCTCAGTTTTTTCTTTGCTATGTTGTTTTGCTCAGTACGTAATATTTACTTTGTTTACTCTATTTAGGTAGCTCAATCTAAGAGAAGTGCAGTCATAAGTAGATCAAAACGTGCCCAGCACCCAAAACCGTCATGAAATGCTTTTAAAACGTAAGTGCCTGCAACAACACCTCCACTTCCGATCCCCTTAGCTTACCCCCCCCCCCCGTCTTTCTCTTTCCTTTTGTAAAATCCTTACGACTTACTCCAATGAATTCACAACTATATATCTTTGTCAATCCAGGACATAAGACCCTGAAAAACGTGAGTCTGATTGTCCTCGCTTTGAATTAGATAATGCAATATTAATGCCTGGTTAAGGATTTTATCAGACTAGCTATTGTTAGGAGACACGGCCTGAGTTAGGTAATCACTGATTTCAAAAACCTAACACGATGAAATTTTGACTGCCGGATAAAGAGTACTTCAAAAAATCGTATCCGAGTTCTTCTTATGTCATGCTTTAACTAATTTTTGTCAGGTTCATTCATGTAGGTGACAATCTCATTGATTGTTCAAAAAATGCGCCGTGACCCAACTTAAATAGGAGATTTTGAAAACATAAGTGCTTTTAACAACCTCGATCCCCATCTTTCTTTAGTGACTTTGTGAATTACCACTACTCAGGATATTGACTGTTAACGTTACTACAAACTTGATAAAATGGCTAATTTGGTAACTCGATCTTTTGTTCTTTGCTTTTTACACAGTAGCAAACCGGCGAGCTCAAAATCATTCAAAATTGCTGAAATACCACTTTTGAGGCAATAGGACAACAATACACCATAGGTAAGGCAATACAACTTTTATTTAACTTTGATCTATATACATAGTTAGCGATATATTGCTACAGAAAGATGAAGCAAACTTAACTGTGAATCCAAGTCATTTACCAATAAACAGATGGTTTGCGACCCTGTGGTATAGTACAAGCCGTATATCCTCGTCCCAGGGTCTTCTAGCGTCCCGGCCAATATGGCGGCGCAGGGTGGAAGCAAGCAAAGTAAACCTAATTTAGGCTTATAAAGTACCTACAACAATCTCGAAAAAGGACTCTGCAATATAAAAACCAAAACACCAAACAACTCAATAGAATTAGAAGGTCAGGGCCGACGTAAAGGTAAGCTCAACAGTTGACAAAAGCCAGAAAAAGCTTAGCCTAACATGTTCAAGTCGACTGTCATGATCAGACGTACAAACGACCTGGCACTATCTATACTACAGGGAGGGTAGAGTGGAAAAGCTGGAAAAAAATTACTGCTCCAATTGTATGGTAGCTCGCTATCTTGTAAGGAAGTGTTGTGGGTCGGGGCTCCCCTGAATAGACCTTTTCACTGTTTAGGTTCGATGAAGGAGGTTCGATGTCCGTAAATTCCAATTATAAATCTTGGTATTTATATATTTATATGTAAGACCAGTAGAGCAAAATATGTGCTTTAATTTTGGTAAAAGACTAAATCGTTAAGCTTAATATATAGCTGATGTAATTCATGGAGCAAAATAACTAGCGGTAGACGAGCTTGAAAAATAATACTCAAGCTTAAAGGCTGTCTTATGGTCTTATGCACATGTCATTGGCTTTTCCCTGGGATAGGACCCTGGGACAACAAGGGGGAATTGGAAAAAGGGGTGATGCCAAGGTGACAATTTTAAGCAAAGGTGAGGGAAATTTAACAAAGTCCCCTAGTTAAAGGCTTGTCATTGAAAAAAAAAACTCTCATATCCAATTGGTACAGCTAGAGGAGACTTTTAATGAAACAACAGAACGCTGTAAACTCAAACTCAGACTTTAGAGATATGTAAAGCAGTTCAAGTCAGTGAAGGTTCGAGTTACTGCTGTCCATTGAAGACTTAATTTCCCGTGTTCATAATTTTTTAGCGGTTCATTATACGGTACATTACAGTAGAAATAAAACTTATCTCATAAGAAACTGTAACACGTTAGTGCATTCTTATTCTGATGATCCTGTATGCATTACTCATGATGTAGATGAATAACTATCAATTCAGCTATAATCTCTTCCAGGGCTCATAATTAATTTTTTGGATAACTAACCCTTCAGGTTAGTGGGCATAAATTTTGCCAACCAAATTATCAGGTTTGTTATCCAAGAATCTCAGTGTTTTTAAAGTTACAATATATCAACTATCGAAAATTGTGCTACTAAATGAGGAAAACGTATGGACAGATTGTTTCAAAACATGATTTGTTTAAACTCATCAAAATGTTGTTTTGTTTCTTGATCTTCCTTTTCCTCATCACAAATTTTGGGTAGCAACCTTTAATTTTGTGAAAAACTACCAATTGAAGAATCTTTGCATCTGACCTGATCACAAATTTTGGGCAGTGACCATTAATTTTCTAAAAAACTATCAATTGAAAGGATCTTTGCATCTCATCAGGTTTCACAAATGAACCACTTCCAAACATAAATGCAAAAACACAAGATGGTGGAGGTATATTAAGGTTGTGTCCATATCCTGTCAACCAACAAAAGCCCACTTATCTTTGGTCACCTTTAGTTTCATGAAATGCGGGTTTTAATGTTACTCGACTATATATGCTATCATTTGAAACAAATACTGTGTAAGATAGAAAACGATCTTATACAAGAAAGAAATGCGTCAGCCTTTTGTGAAAATTGATCTTCATTTGCAAGAAGAATTGCTGTGAATTGAATGAAACCACCTATGTGACAGTAATTTTTACGAACCATGATGGGTTACTTCGGCACATTTTTAGTAACCAAACATTGGAAACTACTAACCATTGGTTAACACACTACTGTTAATTTCGAGCCCTGTGTTCAGTCCATTGTATTCTCTGATGTGGTCTCCCCTGGTTGGTACAGGGTCCTTCCCTGGAAGATGTCAGTGATGTGCATTAGTCCCAGTGCTGGATCCCATACTTTGAAAATTTAGAATGGCATGGTAACATGCTATAATAATACTATTGTATTAACATTCAGTAAATTGACAACCTTATTAAGCTTAAACTACTACTTCCTCTCCAACAGTTAATTTTAACTCTTTAAGTTTATAATACAACCTGTGGGTGAGTGCTTGAGCTGACTATTAGATTGTTAGTATGAGACCGTAACTAAATTAAGTTCATTTTTTTATCACTCAGAGATCAGAGGCACAAATTAGAGGATTTGACAACCAAGAATTAAAAAAGGTAAATACAAAATTTAAATAACATATTCTTTTTACACGCATGTACGTACAATATTATCCAATCTAGCAATTAATACAGTGAAGAAGATACCCTACTCAAACAGGCAAAAAAATATCAGTTTTAAACCTTTCAGATCAACAACTGGGATGCATGCCAGTTTCATGTTTAGATTATTATTATTAAGAAATATACACTTAAGTCAACTGGGATTCCAACCTGCCAAACAATAGGAGACAGGTGCTCCCTGAAAAATTACCTGGAAAGTCTAATATTTACATAAGAAATTATATGCGTAGGAGAAATGGGATTCTATCCCAGCAAACAACTGGGACGCAGAAAGATAACAGAAACTTTAGGTCATCTGAGATTCCAACCCAGCAACAAGGTAGGCCAGTTCTCCCGGAACTAATAAGTAACAATTCAGTCATTAAAACTTAGTAAACTGGGATTCAAGCCCAGCAAGCAAGGGAGACAGGAGCTCCCTGAAATAATACTTCAGACAGTGATGCATGGAATGAACTCTTAAAACTAAATAAACTGGGATTCCAACCCAGCAAGCAAGGGAGACAGCACCTCCATGAAATGATACTTCAGTCTATGATAGATAAAAGTACTATTAAAACTAAATAAACTGGGATTCCAACCAAGCAAGCAAGGGAGACAGCACCTCCCTGAAATGATACTTCAGTCAATGATAGAAGAAACTTACTATTAAAACTAGATAAACTGGGATTCCAACCCCGCAAGCAAGGGAGACAGAGGCTCCCTGGACTGATACTTCAGTCAACGATAGATGAAACTTACTATTAAAACTAGATAAACTGGGATTCCAACCCAGCAATCAAGGGAGACAAAGGCTCCCTGGACTGATACTTCAGTCAATGATAGATGAAACTTACAATTAAAACTAAATAAACTGGGATTCCAACCCAGCATGTAAGAGAGACAGAGGCTCCCTGGACTGATACTTCAGTCAATGATAGATGAAACTTACTATGAAATCTAAATAAACTGGGATTCCAACCCAGCAAGCAAGGGAGACAGAGGCTCCCTGGACTGATACTTCAGTCAATGGTAGATGGAACTTACTAATAATACTAGATAAACTGGGATTCCAACCCAGCAAGCAAGGGAGATAGGAGCTCTGTGGACTGATCTTTCAGTCAATGATAGATGGAACTTACTATTAAAACTAGATCAACTGGGATTCCAACCCAGCAAGCAAGGGAGACAGGGGCTCCCTGGACTGATACTTCAGTCAATGATAGATGAAACTTACTAATAATACTAGATTAACTGGGATTCCAACCCAGCATGCAAGGGAGACAGAGGTTCCCTGGACTGATACTTCAGTCAATGATAGATGAAACTTACAATTAAAACTAAATAAACTGGGATTCCAACCCAGCAAGCAAGGGAGACAGAGGCTCCCTGGACTGATACTTCAGTCAATGATAGATGAAACTTACTAATAATACTAGATTAACTGGGATTCCAACCCAGCATGCAAGGGAGACAGAGGTTCCCTGGACTGATACTTCAGTCAATGATAGATGAAACTTACAATTAAAACTAAATAAACTGGGATTCCAACCCAGCAAGCAAGGGAGACAGAGGCTCCCTGGACTGATACTTCAGTCAATGATAGATGAAACTTACAATTAAAACTAAATAAACTGGGATTCCAACCCAGCATGTAAGGGAGACAGAGGCTCCCTGGACTGATACTTCAGTCAATGATAGATGAAACTTACTAATAATACTAGATAAACTTGGATTCCAACCCAGCAAGCAAGGGAGACAGGAGCTCCCTGGACTGATACTTCAGTCAATGATAGATGAAACTTACTAATAATACTAGATAAACTTGGATTCCAACCCAGCAAGCAAGGGAGACAGGAGCTCTCTGGACTGATACTTCAGTCAATGATAGATGAAACTTACAATTAAAACTAAATAAACTGGGATTCCAACCCAGCATGTAAGGGAGACAGAGGCTCCCTGGACTGATACTTCAGTCAATGATAGATGAAACTTACAATTAAAACTAAATAAACTGGGATTCCAACCCAGCATGTAAGGGAGACAGAGGCTCCCTGGACTGATACTTCAGTCAATGATAGATGAAACTTACTATGAAATCTAAATAAACTGGGATTCCAACCCAGCAAGCAAGGGAGACAGAGGCTCCCTGGACTGATACTTCAGTCAATGGTAGATGGAACTTACTAATAATACTAGATAAACTGGGATTCCAACTCAGCAAGCAAGGGAGACAGAGGTACGCTGGACTGATACTTCAGTCAATAATAGATGAAACTTACTAATAATACTAGATAAACTGGGATTCCAACCCAGCAAGCAAGGGAGATAGGAGCTCTCTGGACTGATATTTCAGTCAATGATAGATGAAAGGCACTAGTAAAACTAGATAAACTTGGATTCCAACCCAGCAAGCAAGGGAGACAGGAGCTCCCTGGACTGATACTTCAGTCTATTATAGATGGAACTTAGTAATAATACTAGAGTAACTGGGATTCCAACCTAGCAAGCAAGGGAGATAGGAGCTCCCTGGACTGATAGTTCTGTCAGTTGTACTTACTATTTTATGTGTAAATTATTGGACTAAATTATTACCTAAGTATTAGAATGTTTGAGCAGCAGCAATTCTTTCAGTAAAGAAAAATAAACAAACTGCTTTAATTGCTTAAAGGGGATACTGAAACAAAGGTGGCCCATTGCTGCCAATATAGTGACCTCAAGCCAGGTGCAGGGTTTCGTGCGTTCCACAGGGTGCTTGTCTTCATATGCGGAGAGAGTGGTATTGAGCCATCAGTTCATCTGAGGTTAGGGTGGTCGCCTCTGACCGACAGGTGATGTATTGGGCGCCTGATAAGAAAACGGCCGTTGCACTTAAGTGCTTATCGACTCATTCCGCAGTGCGGCAGAGCTTTTCGATACTGCACGGGCCGAAGCGGTGTACCGCTCATCGGGTCATGCCATATCCCAGCCTCTTATAGTGGTCTGTTGTAAGCGCTCATGCCCAGGTGTCCCGGTATGTCACAAGCGGAGGTCACAGTCATTCTTGTGGCATTCGCACTCATGTGCTTATTGACTTATTCGATACTGCACAGGCCATAGGAGTGTACGCTTTTCATGTTTTTGTTTGTTTTTTTTTTTAAATAATAAAATTTTTTGGATAATTTTTGGTTAAATTTGGGTTTTTTTTGTGAAAGAGTTGTTGCTCTGAGAAAATTGTAACTGATTTTCTAAGTAATGTGCACTTACATCAACAGTCAATGATAGATGAAACTTACTACTATTAAAACTAGATAAACTGGGATTCCAACCCAGCAAGCAAGGGAGACAGAGGCTCCCTGGACTGATACTTCAGTCAATGATAGATGAAACTTACTATGAAATCTAAATAAACTGGGATTCCAACCCAGCAAGCAAGGGAGACAGAGGCTCCCTGGACTGATACTTCAGTCAATGATAGATGAAACTTACTATTAAAACTAGATAAACTGGGATTCCAACCCAGCAAGCAAGGGAGACAGAGGCTCCCTGGACTGATACTTCAGTCAATGATAGATGAAACGTACTAATAAAACTAGATAAACTGGGATTCCAACCCAGCAAGCAAGGGAGACAGAGGCTCCCTGGACTGATACTTCAGTCAATGATAGATGGAACTTACTAATAATACTAGATAAACTGGGATTCCAACCCAGCAAGCAAGGGAGACAGAGGCTCCCTGGACTTATACTTCAGTCAATGATAGATGGAACTTACTAATAATACTAGATAAACTGGGATTCCAACCCAGCAAGCAAGGGAGATAGGAGCTCTCTGGACTGATATTTCAGTCAATGATAGATGAAAGGCACTAGTAAAACTAGATAAACTGGGATTCCAACCCAGCAAGCAAGGGAGACAGAGGCTCCCTGGACTGATACTTCAGTCAATGATAGATGAAACTTACTATGAAATCTAAATAAACTGGGATTCCAACCCAGCAAGCAAGGGAGACAGAGGCTCCCTGGACTGATACTTCAGTCAATGATAGATGAAACTTACTATTAAAACTAGATAAACTGGGATTCCAACCCAGCAAGCAAGGGAGACAGGGGCTCCCTGGACTGATACTTCAGTCAATGATAGATGAAACTTACTATGAAATCTAAATAAACTGGGATTCCAACCCAGCAAGCAAGGGAGACAGGGGCTCCCTGGACTGATACTTCAGTCAATGGTAGATAAAACTAACTTTAAAAACTAGATAAACTGGGATTCCAACCCAACAATCAAGGGAGACAGAGGCTCCCTGGACTGATACTTCAGTCAATGATAGATGAAACTTACTATTAAAACTAGATAAACTGGGATTCCAACCCAGCAAGCAAGGGAGACAGAGGCTCCCTGGACTGATACTTCAGTCAATGATAGATGAAACGTACTAATAAAACTAGATAAACTGGGATTCCAACCCAGCAAGCAAGGGAGACAGAGGCTCCCTGGACTGATACTTCAGTCAATGATAGATGGAACTTACTAATAATACTAGATAAACTGGGATTCCAACCCAGCAAGCAAGGGAGACAGAGGCTCCCTGGACTTATACTTCAGTCAATGATAGATGGAACTTACTAATAATACTAGATAAACTGGGATTCCAACCCAGCAAGCAAGGGAGATAGGAGCTCTCTGGACTGATATTTCAGTCAATGATAGATGAAAGGCACTAGTAAAACTAGATAAACTGGGATTCCAACCCAGCAAGCAAGGGAGACAGAGGCTCCCTGGACTGATACTTCAGTCAATGATAGATGAAACTTACTATGAAATCTAAATAAACTGGGATTCCAACCCAGCAAGCAAGGGAGACAGAGGCTCCCTGGACTGATACTTCAGTCAATGGTAGATGAAACTTTTTTATTAAAACTAAAATTAACTGGGATTCTAACCCAGCAAGCAAGGGAGACAGAGGCTCCCTAGACTGATACTTCAGTCAATGATAGATGAAACTTACTATTAAAACTAGATAAACTGTTATTCCAACCCAGGAAGCAAGTTAGACAGAGGCTCCCTGGACTGATACTTCAGTCAATGATAGATGAAACTTACTATTAAAACTAGATAAACTGGGATTCCAACCCAGCAAGCAAGGGAGACAGAGGCTCCCTGGACTGATACTTCAGTCAATGATAGATGAAACTTACTATGAAATCTAAATAAACTGGGATTCCAACCCAGCAAGCAAGGGAGTCAGAGGCTCCCTGGACTGATACTTCAGTCAATGATAGATGAAATGTACTATTAAACTAGATAAACTGGGATTCCAACCCAGCAAGCAAGGGAGACAGAGGCTCCCTGGACTGATACCTCAGTCAATGATAGATGAAACTTACTTTAAAAACTAGATAAACTGGGATTCCAACCCAGCAAGCAAGGGAGACAGAGGCTCCCTGGACTGATACTTCAGTCAATGATAGATGAAACTTACTATTAAAACTAAATAAAGTGGGATTCCAACCCAGCAAGCAAGGGAGACAGAGGCTCCCTGGACTGATACTTCAGTCAATGATAGATGAAACTTACTATTAAAACTAGATAAACTGGGATTCCAACCCAGCAAGCAAGGGAGACAGAGGCTCCCTGGACTGATACTTCAGTCAATGATAGATGAAACTTACTATTAAAACTAAATAAAGTGGGATTCCAACCCAGCAAGCAAGGGAGACAGAGGCTCCCTGGACTGATACTTCAGTCAATGATAGATGAAACTTACTATTAAAACTAGATAAACTGGGATTCCAACCCAGCAAGCAAGGGAGACAGAGGCTCCCTGGACTGATACTTCAGTCAATGATAGATGAAACTTACTATTAAAACTAAATAAAGTGGGATTCCAACCCAGCAAGCAAGGGAGACAGAGGCTCCCTGGACTGATACTTCAGTCAATAATAGATGAAACTTACTATTAAAACTAGATAAACTGGGATTCTAACCCAGCAAGCAAGGGAGACAGAGGCTCCCTGGACTGATACTTCAGTCAATGATAGATGAAACTTACTATTAAAACTAGATAAACTGGGATTCTAACCCAGCAAGCAAGGGAGACAGAGGCTCCCTGGACTGATACCTCAGTCAATGATAGATGAAATGTACTATTAAAACTAGATAAACTGGGATTCCAACCCAGCAAGCAAGGGAGACAGAGGCTCCCTGGACTGATACTTCAGTCAATGATAGATGAAACTTACTATTAAAACTAGAGAAACTGGGATTCCAACCCAGCAAGCAAGGGAGACAGAGGCTCCCTGGACTGATACTTCAGTCAATGATAGATGAAACTTACTATTTAAACTAGATAAAGTGGGATTCCAACCCAGCAAGCAAGGGAGACAGAGGCTCCCTGGACTGATACTTCAGTCAATGATAGATGAAACTTACTATTAAAACTAGATAAACTGGGATTCCAACCCAGCAAGCAAGGGAGACAGAGGCTCCCTGGACTGATACCTCAGTCAATGATAGATGAAACATACTATTAAAACTAGATAAACTGGGATTCCAACCCAGCAAGCAAGGGAGACAGAGGCTCCCTGGACTGATACTTCAGTCAATGATAGATGAAACTTACTATTAAAACTAGATAAACTGGGATTCCAACCCAGCAAGCAAGGGAGACAGAGGCTCCCTGGACTGATACTTCAGTTAATGATAGATGAAACTTACTATTAAAAGCAGAGAAACTGGGATTCCAACCCAGCAAGCAAGGGAGACAGAGGCTCTCTGGACTGATACTTCAGTCAATAATAGATGAAACTTACTATTAAAACTAGATAAACTGGGATTCTAACCCAGCAAGCAAGGGAGACAGAGGCTCCCTGGACTGATACTTCAGTCAATGATAGATGAAACTTACTATTAAAACTAGATAAACTGGGATTCTAACCCAGCAAGCAAGGGAGACAGAGGCTCCCTGGACTGATACCTCAGTCAATGATAGATGAAATGTACTATTAAAACTAGATAAACTGGGATTCCAACCCAGCAAGCAAGGGAGACAGAGGTTTCCTGGACTGATACTTCAGTCAATGATAGATGAAACTTACTATTAAAACAAGATAAACTGGGATTCCAACCGAGCAAGCAAGGGAGACAGAGGCTCCCTGGACTGATACTTCAGTCAATGATAGATGAAACTTACTATTTAAACTAGATAAAGTGGGATTCCAACCCAGCAAGCAAGGGAGACAGAGGCTCCCTGGACTGATACTTCAGTCAATGATAGATGAAACTTACTATTAAAAGCAGAGAAACTGGGATTCCAACCCAGCAAGCAAGGGAGACAGAGGCTCTCTGGACTGATACTTCAGTCAATGATAGATGAAACTTACTATTAAAAGCAGAGAAACTGGGATTCCAACCCAGCAAGCAAGGGAGACAGAGGCTCTCTGGACTGATACTTCAGTCAATGATAGATGAAACTTACTATTAAAACTAGATAAACTGGGATTCCAACCCAACAAGCAAGGGAGACAGAGGCTCCCTGGACTGATACTTCAGTCAATGATAGATGAAAGTTGCTATTAAAACTAAATAACCTGGGATTCCAACCCAACAAGCAAGGGAGACAGAGGCTCCCTGGACTGATACCTCAGTCAATGGTAGATGAAACTTAGTTTTAAAACTAGATAAACTGGGATTCCAACCCAGCGAGAAAGGGAGACAGAGGTTTCCTGGACTGATACTTCAGTCAATGATAGATGAAACTTTCTATTAAAACTAGATAAACTGGGATTCCAACCCAGCAAGCAAGGGAGATAGGAGCTCCCTGGACTGATTTGTCAGTCTGATAGATTAAACATATTAAATAGATTAAACAAACTTGTAAAACTAGATAAACTGGGATTCCAACTCAGCAAGCAAGGTAGACAGGAGTTCTGTCTATTGATAGTTCAGTCTATGATAGAGGGAACTTATTAATATATAAAACAAACTATTAAAACTAGATAAACTGGGATTCCAACCTAGGAAGCAAGGGAAATAGGACCTCCCTTGACCGGTAGATCAGTCTAGGATGGATGAAACGTGCTTTTGAAACTAGTACAAATTCTGATTTGCCCAAATCTGTCCTTAAGTAGGGCCAATGGTATTTGCACGCAGATTTTTTTTTTTGGAGAAGAAAGAACTTTTTTATCAACGTAGTTTAATATGTTTTCAATTGTATATTAATTCAGTTTAATAGGGAAGAGCCACTTCGTGCGACTGTTGAATGAACTATTATTAGTATTTTATCTGTATTATTATTATTATTATTAGTATTATTATTAATATTATTATTGATATACCTTTAAATGATTAGATAGTATAAAAAGATAATCACTGTAGTGATTCAAATTCTACACTTCATTTAGTAAACATAGACGTGGCCCTCAAAATCTTTTAAACGCTCGACTCTCCACTGTCGTATCTTTGCAGGTTATAACGAGGCTTACTGCTGGACGCTTTAAATATGTCTCAGTTGAGAAGTCGGAATGAATTTATTTTACTTATAGTATAACTGCATGAATTTGCGCAGTTGTTATTACAGGGAGAAGCGGTGACTGAGGGTTCATTGTGAGTCGACTTTCTTTTTTATTGATGTTCCTGCCCACTTAAAATATCTGCTGATAGTTTGGCGTTAAACTTCATTTGTTATCTAAATCCCGTATAGTTGCAAATCAAAAGCATATTCAGCAAGTTACATAAAACGTTATTTTCCGATAAATAATGAATAGGGTGGAGAGGAAAGAAGAGATAAATTATTATCAGGTCTTAGACAAAGCAAGAAATGTGCTCACAAATTCCTAGAACTGAGTCTAGGATCCGTTTGCAACTGAAAGACTGGCTTGGAAATCGTCCGAGGAAAAAAGCTTGAGAATTAATTCCATATGAAATAAGCTGTATTTGTTCATTTAAGTCTGTGGGTAATATTTTCTAATCGCTTGTTTTTTTTTCTTTTCTTGAGCTTTTTTCTTTTCTAGATTGAACGTACCCAGCAGTTAATTTGTTCATCACGTTGGGAGGCGTTTTCTACGCTTCAGGTATAACGGATATTCTTCTTTGCATTAATCTCCCGTTTTCTTTTAAGACCCACATAGCGAGCACCATTACTGTTAAGGGTTGATATTATTTATGGTGGTAGGACTGCTAATTATACCCCAAGAATAAGAGCATAGCATCGTAGGAGTTGTGCACTGGCGTAGTTTGCTTTCGAGCAGTGTCAGTTGCAAAAATAGCGGTTGGACTGCGCAAATCGTTTAAAAAACTTACCAACGCGATAAAACAAGAGCGAATAATAACCAGCACTCAAATTTCTCTATCATTGATCTTCGGTCTACTGATAAACATTGAACCTTTTTTTCTGTTTTAGGACAGGTTTCTCAAGTTGGACACCAGGAAAAGTGTTTCATTTTCAAAGGAGGACTTTCCTTCTTACGAAAACGACTGCTACTGGGCAGCAATAGCCTTCTTTGTTTTATTTTATTTTATTAGATTCGCCAATTATTCGCAGGGTCACCGCAACAGCATGACGCCAATTACTGCGGGCCCTTAAGAGTCCCTCCCCCCATGTGAGATAGACCACCACACCGGGGGCTACGTATGTCCCCTACTCTTTACAAACAGTGAGGGGGTTCTTTAACATCCGACAGAATTTATATATGCAAGGGTTGTGAGACGGGGCATACGGTTTATCGTCCTTATCCGAGAAGACTAGAAAGTCTAACCGTTTGCAGATGTCTTTGCAAAGACAGCACTTTCTCCTGAGTTACTTAAAGACCTTTCTTGAACCAGCGGCCTCCCGCACGGCAGACCGGCGCGCTTAGGATACGTCTTGTCAAAATATTGTTAATGCTGATCGTGAAGTACGATAGACTCCCGCCAACCTTTGGGGCCGTGTTGGTAACTTGCGAGTACCATTGTCGGCTTCTTCAGCCTTCGTCAATCTTCGTGTTTATGAAAGCGCGCTGTTATAAACACTTAAATGCCTTTCTCATATTGCGTACACTGTAATGAACACTCTCGCCATCGTTCGGCGCACTTTTGGTCACTTTCTACCACTATATAATTTATAGTTTACTACTTCGGCTTGCGTTAAATCTACATGTTAACGTACGATGTATTACGACGAACCGGCGCTGTCGTATTAATGCCTATATGCTTTTACTAAATTACGTTCTTTTAGTCATACTTTCGGTACCCACTATTATTGACCATGCACTTAGCTTGCGTTAATCTTCATATGAACTTACCACTACTTCCAACACGCGCTATCGTAAATGCTTAAATGCCGTTGTCAAATTGCGTTTAGTGTAATGAACACTCTCGCAATCCTTCGGGGTACTTTCGGTAACTTTCGACCACCATTGTTAACTCAGACTTCGGCTTGCGTTATATCTACATGTGTACTTACCATTACTACGAACCGGCTCTATCGTAAATGCCTATATGCCTTTCCCAAATTGCGTTCTTTTGGGGGTACTTTCCGGCTGTAACTTTCAACCACTACCGTTTATTACTTCTGCTTGCATTGGCTTCCTGTCAAATTTCGTATTGATTATAAAATACTTCTTCTTACTTTTAAAGCTATCTACGGTCATGCGCCTGGTTACTTGATCGATTTGATTGCTATTAAAGCGAACAGCCGCGCTATAATCTCCGTTCCGCTAGCAGTCTTGTCTTATCTTCTCATGTCTTATCTAGTTTAAATCTGAAAAAGACTTTAGGGGATGGTGTTTTTTCCTCTGATGCCGCTGGTTTATGGAAGAATTTGCCCCTTCACATCCGTCTTGAGGACAATTTTGAACGATTTAAATCTTTACTTAAAACGCATCTTTTTAGAATAGCTTTTGATATGTAATGTTTTTAACCTACTATATAACATATTTAATGTTTTTATCTTTATGTAAGATTTAGCGTTGTTTACTCTCAGCCTTAATTATTATGCTTATTTTAGCTTTCATTTTCTTTTAACATTTACGTCTTGTCTCGCGCTTTTGATCTTATTTGCATGGAAAAGGCGCGTTATAAATTTTTAATTGTTATTATTATTATTGCGTCCCCCAATCCTTGGGGGTACTTTCGGTAACTTTCGGCTTCTATCATTGACTACTTCGGCTTGCGTCAATCTTCATATAAAGTTACCATAAAAAACATTACTTTAAACTCGCGCCACAGTGAACGCTTAAAAGCCTTTACCACCTCTTGTGAGTACTATGAAAAAATTAATTTACACTCTCGCAATCCTTTGCGGGTACTTTGGGTAACTTTTGACCACGATCATTGACTATTTCGGCTTGCGTCAATCTTTATATAAACTTACCATTACTTCAAACACGCGCTATCGTCAACACTCAAAAGCCTTTGCCTACACTTGTGAACACCATGAAACTAATAAACTCTCTCGCAATCCTTCAGAGGAACTTAGGGTAAACCTTGACCACTATCATTGACTACATCGGCTTGCGTCAATCTTAGTTTATATAAACTTACCATTACTTCAAACACGCGCTTTCGTGAACGCTTAATTACCTTTGTCAACTTGTGAACTCTATAAGATTTATGAACACCATTGTAATCCTTCCGGGTACCTTCTGTAAATTTCGGCCACTATCATTAACTACTTCGGCTTTCGTCAATCTTCATATAAACTTACCATTACTTCAAACGCGCGCTTTTGTGAACGCTTAAATGCCTTTGTCAACTTGTAAACTCTATAAGATTCATGAACACCATTGTAATCCTTCGGGGTTCTTTCTGTAAATTTCGGCCACTATCATTAAACTACTTCGGCTTGCATCAATCTTCATATAAACATACCATTACCTTAAACACCCGCTTTTGTGAACGCTTAAATGCCCTTGCCAACTAAGATTATAAACACTCTGGCAATCCCTTAGGGGTACTTTGGGTAACTTTTGCCGACCACTGTCATTGACTACTTCGGCTTTCGTCAATCTTCATATAAACTTGCCATTACTTCAAACACGCGCTTTCGTGAACGCTTAATTACCTTTGTCAACTTGTGAACTCTATAAGATTCATAAACACCATTGTAATCCTTCCGGGTACTTTATGTAAATTTCGGCCACTATCATTAACTACTTCTGCTTTCGTCAATCTTCATATAAACTTACCATTACTTCAAACGCGCGCTTTCGTGAACGCTTAAATGCCTTTGTCAACTTGTAAACTCTATAAGATTCATGAACACCATTGTAATCCTTCGGGGTTCTTTCTGTAAATTTCGGCCACTATCATTAACTACTTCGGCTTGCGTCAATCTTAGTTTATATAAACTTACCATTACTTCAAACACGTGCTTTCGTGGACGCTTAAATGCCTTTGTCGAATTGTGAACACTATAAGATTCATGAACACCATTGTAATCCTTCGGGGTACTTTCTGTAAATTTCGGCCACTATCATTAACTACTTCGGCTTTCGTCAATCTTCATATAAACTTACCATTACTTCAAACGCGCGCTTTCGTGAACGCTTAAATGCCTTTGTCAATTTGTGAACACTATAAGATTTATGAAAACCATTGTAATCCTTCCGGGTACCTTCTGTAAATTTCGGCCACTATCATTAACTACTTCGGCTTTCGTCAATCTTCATATAAACTTACCATTACTTCAAACGCGCGCTTTCGTGAACGCTTAAATGCCTTTGTCAATTTGTGAACACTATAAGATTTATGAAAACCATTGTAATCCTTCCGGGTACCTTCTGTAAATTTCGGCCACTCTCATAAACTACTTCGGCTTGCGTCAATCTTAGTTTATATAAACTAACCATTACTTCAAACCCGCGCTATTGTGAACGCGTAATTGCCCTTGTCTTCTTGTAAAGACTTTAAGATTAATGAACACCATTATAATTTTTCCGGGTACTTTCGGTAACTTTCGGCTTCTATCATTGACTACTTCGGCTTGCGTCAATCTTTATATAAACTTACCATTACTTCAAACACGCGCTATCGTCAACACTCAAAAGCCTTTGCCTACACTTGTGAACACCATGAAACTAATGAACTCTCTCGCAATCCTTCAGAGGTACTTAAGGGTAAACCTTGACCACTATCATTGACTACTACGGCTTGCGTCAATCTTAGTTTATATAAACTTACCATTACTTCAAACACGCGCTTTCGTGAACGCTTAATTACCTTTGTCAACTTGTGAACTCTATAAGATTTATGAACGCCATTGTAATCCTTCGGAGTACCTTCTGTAAATTTCGGCCACTATCATTAACTACTTCGGCTTTCGTCAATCTTCATATAAACTTACCATGACTTCAAACGCGCTTTCGTGAACGCTTAAATGCCTTTGTCAACTTGTGAACACTATAAGATTCATGAACACCATTCTGATCCTTCGGGGTACTTTCGGTAACCTTCGGCCACTATCATTGACTACTTCGGCTTGCGTTAATCTTCATATACACTTACCAATACTTCAAACACGCGCTATCGTGAACACTGAAACGCCTTTGCCAAGCCTTGTGAACACCATAAATTTAATGAACACTCTCTCAATTCTTCAGAGGTACTTAGGGTAAACCTTGACCACTATCATTGACTACTTCGGCTTGCGTCAATCTTAGTTTATATAAACTTACCATTACTTCAAACACGCGCTTTCGTGAACGCTTAATTACCTTTGTCAACTTTATGAACTCTATAAGATTTATGAACACCATTGTAATCCTTCCGGGTACCTTCTGTAAATTTCGGCCACTATCATTAACTACTTCGGCTTTCGTCAATCTTCATATAAACTTACCATTACTTCAAACGCGCGCTTTCGTGAACGCTTAAATGCCTTTGTCAACTTGTGAACACTATAAGATTTATGAACACCATTGTGATTCTTCGGGGTACTTTCGGTAACCTTCGGCCACTATCATTGCCTTCTTCAGCTTGCGTTAATCTTCATATAATTTTACCATTACTTCAAACGCGCGCTTTCTTGAGCGCTTAGATGTCTTTGTCAACTTGTGAACTCTTTAAGATTCATGAACACCATTGTAATCCTTCGGGGTACTTTCTGTAAATTTCGGCCACTATCATTGACTACTTCGGCTTTCGTCAATGTTCATATAAACTTACCATTACTTCAAACGCGGGCTTTCGTGAACGCTTAAATGCCTTTGTCGACTTGTGAACTCTATAAGATTCATGAACACCATTGTAATCCTTCGGGGTACTTTCTGTAAATTTCGGCCACTATCATTGACTACTTCGGCTTTCGTTAATCTTCATATAAACTTACCATGACTTCAAACGCGCTTTCGTGAACGCTTAAATGCCTTTGTCTAATTGTGAACACTATAAGATTAATGAACACCATTATAATTCTTCCGGGTACTTTCGGTAATTTTCGGCTTCTATCATTGACTACTTCGGCTTGCGTCAATCTTAGTTTATATAAACTTACCATTAGTTCAAACGCGCGCTTTCGTGAACGCTTAAATGCCTTTGTCAACTTGTGAACACTATAAGATTTATGATAACCATTGTAATCCTTCCGGGTACCTTCTGTAAATTTCGGCCACTCTCATAGACTACTTCGGCTTGCGTCAATCTTAGTTTATATAAAGTTACCATTACTTCAAACGCGCGCTTTCGTGAACGCTTAAATGCTTTTGTCAACTTGTGAACACTATAAGATTTATGAAAACCATTGTAATCCTTCCGGGTACCTTCTGTAAATTTTGGCCACTCTCATAGACTACTTCGGGTTGCGTCAATCTTAGTTTATATAAACTTACCATTACTTCAAACCCGCGGTATTGTGAACGCGTATTTGCCCTTGTCTTTTTGTAAAGACTTTAAGATTAATGACCACCATTATAATTTTTCCGGGTACTTTCGGGAACTTTCGGCGTCTATCATTGACTACTTCGGCTTGCGGCAATCTTTATATAAACTTACCATTACTTCAAACAGGCGCTATCGTGAACAATCAAAAGCCTTTGCCTACATTTGTGAACACCATGAAACTAATGAACTCTCTCGTAATCCTTCAGAGGTATTTAGGGTAAACCTTGACCACTGTCATTGACTACTTCGGCTTGCGTTAATCTTCATATAAACTTACCATTACTTCAAACGCGCGCTTTCGTGAACGCTTAAATGCCTTTGTCAAATTGTGAACAGTATAAGATTAATGAACACCATTATAATTTTTCCGGGTACTTTCGGTAACCTTCGGCCACTACCATTGACTAATTCTTCTTTGTCAATCTTCATATACACTTACCATTACTTCAAACGCGCGCTTTCGTGAACGCTTAAATGCCTTTGTCAAATTGTGAACAGTATAAGATTAATGAACACCATTATAATTCTCTTGGGTACTTTCGGTAACTTTTGGCTTCTATCATTGAGTACTTCGGCTTGCGTCAATCTTTATATAAACTTACCATTACTTCAAACACGCGCTATCTTCAACACTCAAAAGCCTTTGCCTACACTTGTGAACACCATGAAACTAATGAACTCTCTCGCTATCCTTCAGAGGTACTTAGGGTAAACCTTGACCACTATCATTGACTACTTCGGCTTGCGTCAATGTTAGTTTATATAAACTTACCATTACTTCAAACACGCGCTTTCGTGATCGCTTAATTACCTTTGTCAACTTGTGAACTCTATAAGATTTATGAACACCATTGTAATCCTTCCGGGTACCTTCTGTAAATTTCGGCCACTATCATTAACTACTTCGGCTTTCGTCAATCTTCATATAAACTTACCATTACTTCAAACGCGCGCTTTCGTGAACGCTTAAATGCCTTTGTCAACTTGTGAACACTATAAGATTTATAAACACCATTGTGATTCTTCGGGGTACTTTCGGTAACCTTCGGCCACTATTATTGACTACTTCGGTTTTCGTCAATGTTCATATACACTTACCATTACTTCAAACGCGCGCTTTCCTGAACGCTTAAATCCCTTTGTGAAATTGTGAAAACTATAAGATACATGAACGCCATTGTAATCCTTCGGGGTACTTTCTGTAAATTTCAGCCACTATCATTAACTACTTCGGCTTTCGTCAATCTTCATATGAACTTACCATTACTTCAAACGCGCGCTTTCGTAAACGCTTAAATGCCTTTGTCAAATTGTGAACAGTATAAGATTAATGAACACCATTATAATTCTTCCGGGTACTTTCGGTTACTTTCGGCTTCTATCATTGAGTACTTCGGCTTGCGTCAATCTTTATATAAACTTACCATTACTTCAAACACGCGCTATCGTCAACACTCAAAAGCCTTTGCCTACACTTGTGAACACCATGAAACTAATGAACTCTCTCGCTATCCTTCAGAGATACTTAGGGTAAACCTTGACCACTATGATTGACTACTTCGGCTTGCGTCAATCTTATTTTATATAAACTTACCATTACTTCAAACACGTGCTTTCGTGAACGCTTAATTACCTTTGTCAACTTGAGAACACTATAAGATTCATGAACACCATTGTAATCCTTCGGGGTACTTTCTGTAAATATCGGCCACTATCATTAACTACTTCTGCTTTCGTCAATCTTCATATAAACTTACCATTACTTCAAACGCGCGCTTTCGTGAACGCTTAAATGTCTTTGTCGACTTGTGAACACTATAAGATTCATGAACACCATTGTAATCCTTCGGGGTACTTTCTGTAAATTTCGGCCACTATCATTGACTACTTCGGCTTTCGTTAATCTTCATATAAACTTACCATGACTTCAAACGCGCTTTCGTGAACGCTTAAATGCCTTTGTCTAATTGTGAACACTATAAGATTAAAGAACATTATTATAATTCTTCCGGGTACTTTGGGTAATTTTCGGCTTCTATCATTGACTACTTCGGCTTGCGTCAATCTTAGTTTATATAAACTTACCATTAGTTCAAACGCGCGCTTTCGTGAACGCTTAAATGCCTTTGTCAACTTGTCAACACTATAAGATTTATGATAACCATTGTAATCCTTCCGGGTACCTTCTGTAAATTTCGGCCACTCTCATAGACTACTTCGGGTTGCGTCAATCTTAGTTTATATAAACTTTCCATTACTTCAAACCCGCGGTATTGTGAACGCGTAATTGCCCTTGTCTTTTTGTAAAGACTTTAAGATTAATGACCACCATTATAATTTTTCCGGGTACTTTCGGGAACTTTCGGCTTCTATCATTGACTACTATGGCTTGCGGCAATCTTTATATAAACTTACCATTACTTCAAACAGGCGCTATCGTGAACAATCAAAAGCCTTTGCCTACATTTGTGAACACCATGAAACTAATGAATTCTCTCGCAATCCTTCAGAGGTATTTAGGGTAAACCTTGACCACTGTCATTGACTACTTCGGCTTGCGTTAATCTTCATATAAACTTACCATTACTTTAAACGCGCGCTTTCGTGAACGCTTAAATGCCTTTGTCAAATTGTGAGCAGTATAAGATTAATGAACACCATTATAATTTTTCCGGGTACTTTCGGTTACTTTCGGCTTCTATCATTGAGTACTTCGGCTTGCGTCAATCTTTATATAAACTTACCATTACTTCAAACACGCGCTATCGTCAACACTCAAAAGCCTTTGCCTACACTTGTGAACACCATGAAACTAATGAACTCTCTCGCTATGATTCAGAGATACTTAGGGTAAACCTTGACCACTATGATTGACTACTTCGGCTTGCGTCAATCTTATTTTATATAAACTTACCATTACTTCAAACACGTGCTTTCGTGAACGCTTAATTACCTTTGTCAACTTGAGAACACTATAAGATTCATGAACACCATTGTAATCCTTCGGGGTACTTTCTGTAAATATCGGCCACTATCATTAACTACTTCTGCTTTCGTCAATCTTCATATAAACTTACCATTACTTCAAACGCGCGCTTTTGTGAACGCTTAAATGCCTTTGTGAACTTGTAACCACTATAAGATTTATGAACACCATTGTGATCCTTCGGGGTACTTTCGGTATCCTTCGGCCACTATCATTGACTAATTCTTCTTTCGTCAATCTTCATATAAACTTACCATTACTTCAAACGCGCGCTTTCGTGAACGCTTAAATGCCTTTGTCAACTTGTGAACTCTATAAGATTTATGAACACCATTGTGATCCTTCGGGGTACTTTCGGTAACCTTCGGCCACTATCATTGACTACTTCGGTTTTCGTCAATCTTCATATACACTTACCATTACTTCAAACGCGCGCTTTCGTGAACGCTTAAATGCCTTTGTCAAATTGTGAACAGTATAAGATTAATGAACACCATTATAATTCTCTTGGGTACTTTCGGTAACTTTTGGCTTCTATCATTGAGTACTTCGGCTTGCGTCAATCTTTATATAAACTTACCATTACTTCAAACACGCGCTATCTTCAACACTCAAAAGCCTTTGCCTACACTTGTGAACACCATGAAACTAATGAACTCTCTCGCTATCCTTCAGAGATACTTAGGGTAAACCTTGACCACTATCATTGACTACTTCGGCTTTCGTCAATCTTCATATAAACTTACCATTACTTCAAACGCGCGCTTTCGTGAACGCTTAAATGCCTTTGTCAACTTGTGAACTCTATAAGATTCATGAACACCATTGTAATCTTTCGGGGTACATTCTGTAAATTTCGGCCACTATCATTGACTACTTCGGCTTGCGTTAATCTTTATATAAATTTACCATGACTTCAAACGCGCTTTCGTGAACGCTTAAATGCCTTTGTCAAATTGTGAACACTATAAGATTAATGAACACCATTATAATTCTTCCGGGTACTTTCGGTAATTTTCGGCTTCTATCATTGACTACTTCGGCTTGCGTCAATCTTAGTTTATATAAACCTTTTATTACTTCAAACGCGCGCTTTCGTGAACGCTTAAATGCCTTTGTGAACTTGTGAACACTATAAGATTTATGAACACCATTATAATTCTTCCGGGTACTTTCGGTAATTTTCGGCTTCTATGATTGACTACTTCGGCTTGCGTCAATCTTAGTTTACATAAACTTACCATTACTTTAAACGCACGCTTTCGTTAACGCTTAATTACCTTTGTCAACTTGTGAACTCTATAAGATTTATGAACACCATTGTAATCCTTCCGGGTACCTTCCGTAAATTTCGGCCACTATCATTAACTAGTTCAGCTTTCGTCAATCTTCATATAAACTTACCATTACTTCAAACGCGCTTTCGTTAACGCTTAAATGCCTTTGTTAACTTGTGAACTCTATAAGATTCATGAACACCATTGTAATCCTTCGGGGTACTTTCTGGAAATTTCGGCCGCTATCATTGACTACTTCGGCTTGCGTTAATCTTCATATAAACTTACCATGACTTCAAACGCGCTTTCGTGAACGCTTAAATGCCTTTGTCTAATTGTAAACACTATAAGATTTATGAACACCATTATAATTCTTCCGGGTACTTTCGGTAATTTTCGGCTGCTATCATTGACTACTTCGGCTTTCGTCAATCTTCATATAAACTTACCATTACTTCAAACACGCGCTTTCGTGAACCCTTTGTCAACTTGTGAACTCTATAAGATTCATGAACACCATTGCAATCCTTCCGGGTACTTTCTGTAAATTTCGGCCACTATCATTAACTACTTCGGCTTTCGTCAATCTTCATATAAACTTACCATTACTTCAAACGCGCGCTTTCGTGAACGCTTAAATGCCTTTGTGAAATTGTGAACACTATAAGATTAATGAACACCATTGTGATCCTTCGGGGTACTTTCGGTAACCTTCGGCCACTGTCATCGACTACTTCGGCTTGCGTTAATCTTCATATAAACTTACCATTACTTCAAACCCGCGCTATTGTGAACGCGTAATTGCCCTTGTCTTCTTGTAAAGACTTTAAGATTAATGAACACCATTATAGTTCTTCCGGGTACTTTCGGTAACTTTCGGCTTCTATCATTGACTACTTCGGCTTTCGTCAATCTTCATATAAACTTACCATTACTTCAAACGCGTGCTGCCGTGAACGCTTAAAAGCCTTTGTCAACTTGTGAACACTATAAAATTAATGAACACCATTGTGATCCTTCGGGGTACTTTTGGTAACTTTCGGCCACTATCATTGACTACTTCGGCTTGCGTTAATCTTCATATAAATAAACTTACCATTTCTTCAATCGCGCGCTATGGCGAACGCTTAAATGCTATTGACAACTTGTGATCTCTATAAGAGTAATGAACACCCTTGAAATCCTTTAGGGTACTTTTGGCAACTTTCGGCCACTCTCATTGACTACTTCGGTTTGCGTTAATCTTCATATAAACTTACCATTACTTTAAACGCGCGCTTTTTTTTTTCATAAGTTTATGGGATATAATCTTTCAGGTGAGTGTAGATCTGCGAAGTCCTGAATACGACTGTTGACAGGTAGTCAACAACAGTCCTATTCAGGACTACACCTTCCCGAACGATTATATTCCACTAATTTATGAAATGAATCCTCGGTTATGGGTTCAAACCGTTCACTGTATTTTCTTGCGATTGTCAATGGTTCCTAAATTAGTAGCGTGATGTCTAAATAGATATTGCTTCATTTGACACCTCTTTGTGAATTAACCCTATAGAAACGATTTTAACTTGCATTTAAATTTTTTTCTCTAAAGTAAAAAGGTCTTTTCTCTAGACATAAGCACTATTTTGCATACATTTCAATGGGCTCGCAGAAAGGGTTTTTTTTTTCGTAGAAAAAAACCTTTCCAGAGAAACCTGTCCTGAATGGGCTCTGAGTCAATAGCCCATGAGTCCGAAGGCCGAATAGGCTATTGACTCAGAGGCCACGAGGGCGAGAGGAATAATTGTTTTAGTAAAATCCAACTATTTGGTAAAAAATATCGAGACAAAACAACTTTAGCTAGTTAAAAATCCTTTTTTGCCGCCAACAAGTCAGCGCTTTTCGCTACTAGTAGGCTATAACATATAGCCTAGTAGGAGCTCAACCAATCAGAACGCAGCATTGCTAATAGACCACTAGTTGGATTCTACTAAGTCCCTTAGCCTACCATATCACTCTAATCCCTCTTTCATTTCCTGGGTAGTAGTAAAGTTGTGTTTCTCGTTCACGTGGTGTCTAATAGGAACCTTCATAGGTGCAGTATTACGATATTGCTATGTCCTTTACAGTTAGCCTGCTGATCAAAAATGACATGACAAATTAATCAGACACCATTTCTCGCTCCACAAGTTGTGGTAAGCTGACAAGGAGTGGCCCATTATGGTAACAGCCAGCGTATATCAGAATGAATAAAAAAGTTATGAGAGCATGATGTTAAACCTTGATAGTGTGTAGCATATGCTAGATAATAGGCAAAATTAACTGCGAAACTATTCTGTGTGCAACTGTTAAAAAGAAGAACAAAGTTATCTACTTGAAACTTGCTAATATAAATGCTGCCTTGACTGGTGATTACCGCGCTAACATGCAAACATCTTCCTCGCTTGCCAAAGTCACTCATTAGCTCGCACTACTGATCATGAATGGACGAACGTCATTACCAAATCCATTATTATCAGGTAAAGTTCACTGTCCAGTTTACTGAGCACATCTTGCTTAGTTTCTTCTTCAATATAAGACCTATTAATATTGTAAGTAAATAGCTCTCTCCAAACTTATATTCTTTTCTGGTAGAACGGTTCGACGGGTGTAGGTAAAGCAGACACCCCGAAAACATGCTAGGTTGCAGAAGATGCAATTACACTTTCTGCTGTATCTGGGTCTCCTGTGTTCCCGCCCCTCTCTCTCAGATTGCACGAGAAAAAGAATTAGCATAGGATTTTTTCAATATAGACTACCTTTTGAAGCTATTCTCTTTATTTTATATATCCTTTATACGGTTACTAGGAGTGCATGTCCACCATTAGCGGGATTAATTGATTGTGTTGTCGAAGTAGGAACTAAGAAAAATAGTACTAAATTAGGCACAACAAGGATCGCATATATAGAGCTTGTGATTTGGAATGAAAGAATGAATTGAAGTTAGAGGATCGGAGTTTCGGTATAAAATGCCACTTTCAGTAAGTTCTGTAGACTACGATCCTTCAGCTAGCAAGGATAATTATTTTTCACCATAACATGTTGGTTACCCACTCTTTTCTGTTGGACGCGCTACCAGTCCTCTTTCCCAGTAAACTTATTAATCGTTTTCTTATCTGATCCAACAGTCCTGTGGGAACTGCTTTGCTATGTATTTCATTAATTTCCGTGGAAAAAGCAGCTGTTACTCGGCGTGATGATAAGCTAACTTTCTTTGTAGACCCATTACACTTGTCACTTTAACGGCAGGCCCAATCTTTCCCAAGTGGATTTCTATGCTTTGGAAAAACAGTCATCGCACTTAACCTTTTAAGGAGCAACATCGAAGTACCCGGGTGCAGCGAGATTGTGGGGACTTCTTCGATTTCCTATACCTACTTTGTCAGTGCTTTTACAATTTTCTTTATAGTCTAGCTAATTCTCTCTCTCCGTAGCAATATCGACGGATTTTCCTAGACACTTTTAGAGGTAAATTAGACGCAAACACACGCAAACTAGATTTTATGTTCAATATTTAGGGATAAATCTCGCAGAAAACATCGCATGTGAAACTCAATGAAGCTGTGAGAAAGTAATGTTTACATTTCGCGGTAAATATTGCTAAAAAACACGTGTAAAAGCTGTAGGGTATATTAATTTTTGTCAGGCTCAATGAAACAGCGGACTGAGAACATATTTATGAATGAAACACAAGTATTCGAACAAGCGTGTTCGCCAAGGCTGTCTGGTACGTAAAAAATGACAGGAAATTTCATGTTATTTTTGCCGATCTGGGCGCACTTACGTGGTCAATCTTGCAAAAGGATTCGGAGATCCCAATCTAAAAGTTACCGAACATTAAACAGTTATAAATGGACTGTGCCAAAACCAATTTGATTTGAAATTTTATCCGCGCGGATTTGAGAAAATGTAATTTGAAAATGGCTTAAAATTGGCGAATCTGCCAAAGTCACACGAGACGGAAATTTGCATGCCCGCGAAAAACGTAAGAAGAATCCAGAATCATTCGTCACATGAATACAATTGGATCGAATCTCAAATAATCTAAATAAATAAAAAATGCACAGAAAACTGGCAAGAGGTAGGAGAAATAACTTGCACAAGTCACCCCAAATTGACCCGGTAATCTTATGCAAATTAGCCAAAAACAAGGTGGGGGGGGGGGGGGGGGGTGGTCAAACTCACATGCAAAAACGTCAATCAGATTAAAAAGGGAAAATTTTAAAATCATATCAGAAAGGTAATCTGTGGTAGGAATTTGAAAGAATTCGGCAGACCTCGACCCGTGGCCCCTGCCCGGTTTTCTCTGACAATGACACTTAACGTTGACGAAGAAATTACTTGTTAACGACAAAACCACAGCTTCATGTCCAACAAATATACTTCCCAAGCATTATATCAAACGTTACAACAACAAAAAATGAACTTTAAAAAACCTGTTAGACTAACAAGTTTTCAAAAACCCACAATTTCAATCCGTTTTAATCTTCTTCAAATTTGTCCATCCATGTCTACTTTTGTGTTTGCTTTGTTATCAATATCTTCTTTGAATGTTTTGCGTGATTACTTATATGTTTCCCTCAATTTGGTGGCAGTTCATATTGTTAGAATTTTCATAATATTCCTAACACAAGAACAGCTCTTTTAAAACTAATGTTATCTCCAAGTTCAATGGTAAAGTTGACCTTGATAACTTACCTTGATCAAAAAGGCTGTTCTCTGACGAGACGTGAAAAATGTTTAATGCTATAGAAACGTTGCTGGTGGCGCTGGTGTGGTTGACAGCAGATTTAATTGCGTCGTATTCATTTTTGCTTCCATCGTAAATAAAACCTGCGTTATGTGGAATAAATATTATATTACAACTGGTTTACGTTTTTTCCACGTTATTCAACCTGGAGGAGAGGGCACAATGAGTCGAGTTAACTTTGATTAATTATAACTTAATAAAATAAAAGGGTGACAGGAAAACCCGTTCCAGGGTGGATTACACACATGTATATTTTGGACAAGTTTGCCCCCGTCATACAAAATTTGTAAATTAAAATTTCACCAATTTCCGGAGCCAACTCTTGCTCTTAGATTTTACAGCTTTACTGATTTTAAGGCGCTCCTCCAAGATGTATCAATAAATCTTTGCTATTAAAATAAAAAAAAAAAAGAAAGAAAAAGCAAACAAACAAACAAACAAACAAAAAAAACATAGGGGGGGGGGGGGGGGCGCTAATTTCATCACACCGCAAGTACTAAGTCAATAAATCCGGAGTGTAAAGAAGTCCGTGACCAGTTTTTAAAAACTTCAATTTTTGCATACATTTTCTGTAATTTTGATACAGTCGAATTACGGAAAATTTATGGGAAAATCGAGGTTTTCTAAAAACTGATCACAGACTTCTTTGCACTCCAGATTTAGTGTATTGTTTCTTTGAACTCGTAAGTTGCTCTTTTCAAAGAGAAAGCATCAATAATATGAATTCAGGAAGAAATAACTGGCTTTGAATTTTAATGCAAATCTTCTAATTTCCCGCCATCTTGCCTTGATTACCCATGATGCAACTATGAGCGTGAATTCCTCTATTGCTAGTAAGATAAATGAAAAGACATAAAAAGTCGATGAGGAAAGAAATCAAAGTGTTTATGCCAGAAATTAACTTGTAGTATCAATTTGGGATGCAATTAAACTATCTGAGAGATAAAAAATATAAAAAAAGACCCTCTCTTACCACATGTTATCCGTCTTTTTTCCGTGGAGTTTACATGCATAAATAAATTAACAGCGGCTAAAATCACGAAGGAAACTTTCATCTTCCTCTTTCCATGCACATTGTTTCTGGAAAAAATAATAATATCGTTATAAACTATGTGATAAACTGTAAAATTGTCTCAGTTACTCATAAACTTTACACGCAATAACCACATAATATTCCTCATTAACAAGAAAAGGGACGTGACCAGGCGAGTCTCAAGTTGTCTCAAGTTATTCCCTATTATGATAATCCTAACGACTAACGTACCTCTGTATGTTAAAAGAAAGCAATGCAGTTGAATTAAAACTTGAGACTTGCCAAAATACGTTTAATTTAGGCAATTTCAAAGTCCCACAGTGATACATAGATGCTTCGTATACATTAGGAGGAAAGTTTCATGCCATTTTGTCAGCTGTAAAGAACTCTTATCCTGGCCTCCAGGTGCAGTATTTGAACTCGGCTCGCTAATGTAAACATGTGGGTCAAGTTCTTATCACGAAACAGCGAAGTTTTCAAAATCTACACCAAATATCCGTCCTGTCTAGCATATAATTAGGTCTACAATTTGTTTTTTTGTACCTTGTGTCCATGTTTGACTTCATTTCCACAATGAATCTGAGACATGCAAACAACAACGAAATTCCCGCCCGCTCGACATGTCACGTGTCACGTGAATGGGAAAAAAGATAAATTCAGCAGATGGTACGATGAATAAACCAACCACAAACATTTAGGTCCCGTTCAGACGCTGAACTTTTCATGCATTAGGTTCAGTACATGAAAAGTTCGGCGTCTGAATCAATTAGGAACGCCTCTTTCAATTTGGAACGGATCAGCCGTTCTTTTCGCCTAGCCCAGCCAGGAATTCCGTCTTTGAGCGATTTTGGAACGGCCTTGATTCAGACGCCGAACTTTTAATATACCGAACCTAATGCATAAATTATTATAACGTATTTTGTAAGCAGTTTGACAGAAGTGAGCATTTTTCTACGGAGCCCTGTTGGTGCCACACACATACGCTAGTATAGACATTGTATCGAAGATGCATACTTTTTTTTCTCTGGCGCGACTTTTTTTAGGGGATGACTAATAGGCGTCCCCTTTCTATTTCCAGGAGTCGTGTGTATTTCCTTGGGACCGCATTAATTGGATTAAAGAAGTGCTGTCCAATGATGGTAAAGATTTCATGATCCCTTGGGATTTGCTGAAACCAGTTTACATAAAAATAAGAGAAAGATATGGGAAAGCATAAAAACCGGTTAACGTGACTAAACCAGCGAGACTGGATGGTCTTTTGCAAGTTAGCTTGTTTACCGATTTTGCCATGACGCATCTGAAATTCTTACCGTACGTGACTTGTATGAAGGTGGTCTATGAACGCTGCGAAAATTTGTCCTGACTTCAGGTTTATGCATATGCATGATCAGATGAGTAAAGATTTCGCAACTTTCTTCCGCTCTTCGTTGTTGTTTTCGTAAGACAGATGACTAAAATTTGTTTTTCGTTTTTGTAGGGTAACAATCATACGGATGTTACTAAAACGAGGAACGGGGAGCGGGAAGCGGGGAGCGCAAGTCTGGGAACGAGTAGTCAGCAGTAATCGGCTCCTGGCGGTAACCACATAAAAATCCAAAATGGCCGGTAAGGATCAAGAACCCGGTATCGATGACAGAGAAGCGTCGAAACAACACTTTAACGTCGCTATTTACTTGAACTGAAAATAAAGCGGAGGTAATAACTTTATGACTTTTTTCACCTTTTTGCGTTTTACTAAACAATTATCCGTAGGAGACAAAATATGCTCCAACAGCAGTTGAAAGAAGCTATAGTAGGGACAAAAACTCTCAAAGCACAGCCATATTTGGAACTCAAGCGAATCTATACTGATCGAGTCTAACCCACAAAGCAATGAACTACCTTTGCTTGACGCGTTTCGTAGGGCTTTGGCTTAAGTACATGCTCGCATCATTTTATTTAATTCTAGTATTAAACCTATTCGAGAGTGCTGTGTCTCCGTTAGGGGAAATTGTAATGCAGGATTATTGGATGAGATTTTTAAAGTTCAAAAAGGTGTGCGCGTATTGTACTAGATGCTCCTTTTCTGGCTAGAACGCGGCCTCTATTTCTGAAGCGTGGGTGGCTACCCATTAGCCTGCGAGAGCATCCGGTTTTTTCGGCTCAAGTTCCTAGTTAGGAAGGGAAGCGACGACCGGAAATACGTCTGCTGTTCGCAGGCTAGCTACCCATCAATCATAATCGGATTACCTCTCTGAGAAACTGTTATCTTTGAAATACCACAAGTCTCATGATACCAGGTCTCGGTTGCCGTATCGGCTTCCTATTCCACGTACCACGTACGGTGAAAATGCTTTAGTCCGCTCTTCTTAAGTAAAGAAGTTCAAAAGAAATTTCTTTGATTCAGTTATGTGTAAATTCCCGCCTGACAGTTTTAAAATTGACAGAATTTTTTAACTTTTGTAAATGACTTAATATTTTCTTAAAGTACTTATTAGGCATTTTTGTCCATGTGTAAATTCGAGTAAATTCTGATATTTAAAATAATTATTTCTTACGTTAGTATTCTAGCTTTTTATGATTTTTTTAAATTTTAGAAGTTTCATAAGGTGATAAGGGAGACTACAGTTGGTCTGTAATTATGCACCCTATTGAAAATAAAATGTTCATTTAAATTAAATTGTTCATTCGAAACATAACGGAGATCGAAGCAGCCAGGTGTATTTTCTCGACAGTTTAAAAAAAATTTTGGCAGTGGTGCTCCTTTCTAGCCGTAGCGTTTTTTCAAGCCCAAATTAAAACATGTTGGCGATGAGATAAAACTGTAAGGCTAATAATATTTTATTTAGAAACCTATGATGAGAAGTAAGTGCAAATTGTATTATTTGAAAAGATAAGCTTTTAAATTATGGATCAGGTAATTTAATACATCAATAAAAGGCAACTTTAAACATATCAACGTGCAATGTGGCAGGAATGTCAACCATACCTTGCTCTTAAAGAGTCAGTTGTTTCCAAGCAAATGGCTATGCTGTGGTTTTATTTTATTATAATCTTGGTTTAAATTTTGTTTCCCTTGTTTTGGGGTATGGTAGTATGAATTTTATGATTACGAGTTCAAAACAAAGAGAATAAAATTCAAAGTAAGGATAAAAGTGAACTACGAGAGCTGCATTATTAAGTGTTTCAAGTATACATGGGGAAGTACTTTGGTTGGAAGGTACTTTCTAAAGGCTAGCTGCTAAAATATTCAAAGTATATTTCCTCTGTTTAGCCCTCTGGATGCTTGTTTTTTTCTAAAGGGACTCCCTGAATGTTTTTGCAGAGGGCAGCTCTGTTTCTCTTAGTAATGAACATTATCCTCCATCTCTCTGGCTTCCTGGCTCTCTGCTCAACCTATTCAACTCTATCTATAGATAAAAATATTTTATGGTCTTATAGAGTAATGAGCTCCTTCCTAGTATTCAAAATATGATACAGACTGCAATGAATGTAACCTTAGTTAAGCTCTCTGAGCTGAATGCAAAGGTTATCAAGATCGAAGAATCGCAAGTAAATTTTCATTTAACTTTTTTTGCCTCTAAGCTCTGGGGGTCCATACCTATGTCTCTAAAATGGGGGGGGGGGGGGGGCTGAAATTATTACCTCCTAATTCTTTTAGAGCGCACTACAAACTCCATTTGTTAAGTGAACAATAATGGAATACAAACACCAACCACAAGGGACTGCAAAGGACCGCAAAAGAATATGCCGAAGAACGAAGGATCTATAAAGACCTTATCAGCAAAAATAATAATGTAGACATATATATTAAATTCTGCAAGCAGAATACTGCAATGCTGATCGTGCAACGTGAAATTTAACTCTGCAAGACATCAACACGACACCGAAAGAACTCAAAGCAGAGCGGGATTGTAGCCATAGACAGCTGTTTCGCCCTTTTTGGGGCTTGTCAGTATGGCGCAACAACCAGAGAAAGCTCTGATGAAAAATATCCATCCACTCTGATTTTAAGCCCTGAAAAATACATAAATAAATACATGATAAATGATAAATACATGCCCGTAAGATAACTTGAGAGCCAGATCTACCTAGTAGATATTATTCTATCATTACGGCAACCAGCTCGAAAGCCTTAGCTGCTCTGGTTGCTGTGCACTAACTGACAATGTTTCTCTTCTTGTTATTACTAATATGTTAATTTTTTTCTTTTGTCTAAATAATTGTTTTATCATTCGATCCCTGAGTTTGTTTTTTAATAAATAATATCTTCGTAAAGCGGTTAGCGCGCGCTGCCTTCCAGGAGTAATGACAGAGATCACATAAACGAGCAAGGAGCAAGCGTGGTTTCATCTACGCATGAGCAGAATAGTATTTGCAGCGAAAAAAAGTTGAACGCCATTGCGCATGAACACACCATTGTTTGTAGGCAGTTATTTGCAGGTCACGTGGTGGGCTCTCGGCCAATGAAAGGGAAGAAACATTTGCATCGAATGATAATGTGCAATATGGAAACAGTGCGAATAAACAATGAATTGAATCGAATTGAATTTTTACTGTGGAGAAAAAATATTTCAAGCTCAATTATGCAATCCAATGGTTTTGATGCAGGAAAGGGTCGTCGGGGGTATTTTGGAGAGAGCCAAATGGCCGCCGAATGATTTTGAAGTTTAGTGATTAGGGTGAGGGAAATCAGTGAATTAGGTTCTATTTAGGGTCATTATATTGGGCAAACTGACCTGAAACAAATTGTTTCACAAAATAAACTGAATATACTGGGTGTCCCAAAAGTTCGTTCCTCTACTTCATAAGTCTGTATTTCAGTGCGATTGGACTTGGCATACAAATCATTTCAACAAAAGTTGTGTCTTTTAATATAATTCACTATTTTCATACTTGTTGTGCCATCTTTTGACTCGAATATTCGATCTGTGTCCTTAGGCACTAAAGGTGCGCGTGCGCGAGTATATGCTCCAGCCACATTTTTTGTATTTCATAGCCGTAATTGCCCGAATCCCTTCCTTGTTTTTTTGTGAATCACGAAAGATAAACCCCCTTAACGCAAAAGCGTTCAGCTGCGTGAGAGCATAAGCCCGTATATTTCGATTTACTGGCTTATCTGTTGTAGAAATTGCTAAAACTGGAAAAATCCGAATATTTGGGTGGTAGAATGATCATGGAGAAATGAAGCTTTTGAAGGCAAGAAACTAATGGGAAGACCAAAAGCCCTGAATAAAGTAGCTAAAATAGTTTTACAGGAGGCTAGATACAAAATAAGAGACTCCACAAGGAAGCTCAGTCTCATATTTAGCAAGCCAAATAAAAGGGTCATGAAAAGCTGCTTACAATGTTTAAAATTAAAGGCCCCTGAGATGGCAAAAAAACCTCTGCTTAGTCTGCCAATTAACGCACAGCTCGTTTCAAATTTGGAAAGAAGTACAAACGCCTTGCTGTGGAAGGGGGCCAGGATGATTATCTTTTTTGGATGAATACCCAAAATATTTTTTTTCAGCTGCCTAAACTAAACAAATTTTGTTTGGTGGTTGAACTGGATCCTACGAACCAGGTGATAAAAAAGCTCAAAATAGATCATTTGTGGGCCTACACGCTGTATCCCCCTTCACGCCGCAACTGCTACAGAATGTGATAAAAAAACAAAAAGGGGATGCCAGTTACTGAAATTCTGAATACATGTACTTGATAGAGAAATAAACATCTTCTAGAAATTTCATGTAATAATAAAGTTTTTATCAAAAGTTATAGTACATGAAATTAGAGGAACGAACTTTTGGGACACCCTGTATTATTTTATTTTCATGTATCAATTAAACACTTCAATATCGTAAATGCCTGCAGTGTAGTAGATCTAATAATATTAAAGGCAGAATCAGATTGCTAAAGTAGTCTTAGAAATTTGGTGATGACATGGTCAATAACATTTTTCAAAGCAGTCATCTCTATCAAAGGAAATAGGAGACGTCTGCACGCAAGCTACCTGGTTGCTTAGATGTACGTTATCTATCAAGGAAAAGTAGTTCAATGCTTTGTGGGTTATACTCAGTATAGATTCGCTTGAGTACCAAATATGGCTGTGCTTTGAGAGTCTTTGTCCCGAATATAGTTTCTTTTAACTGCTGTTGGAGCGGGCTGTTGGTGAATATTTTTTTTCCTACGGATAATTGTTTAGTAAAACGCAAAAAGGTGAAAATTGTCATGAGGTTATTACCTCCGAATTATTTCCATCACCTCATAAGCCTATAGTTCAAGTAAAAAAGCGACGTTAAGTGTTGTTTCGACGCTTCTCTATCATCGATCTTACCGGGTTCTTGATCCTTACCGGCCATTTTGGATTTTTATGGAGGTTACCGCTGACTACTCGGTCCCAGACTTCCGCTCCCCGTTCCCCGTTCCCCGTTCCCCCCAAATCATACGCGCAATTTTCTCCTGTTCATACTGTTGAACTATTAAAATTTGACTGATGATTTCCCTGGCTGCTGGCAAGTCAGGAGAATTATTTCGAGGTACGTATTTCTTTAAAGCGAAAAGTTTATTTTCAGCTGCTGTTGTTTGTTTTTGATCTATTCGATTATAGTGGGTCGGATATGTACAGATTTGGGGCCGGATTGTTCACTTTTTATTAAAAGTACCAAATTTTCAGGAATGACAGAACTAATTATGACTATTAATTAATATGTAATATGGTGCCATTGCAAATTTTACCTGTTAAACTGGCCGCCATTTTGACCGGAAGTAAATATCATCCAACCGAAAGTACAATGCATTACACGTGTGAAGTATATGAAATAATTCATTTTTGAACTGCGGTTGAAGATGAAAATGAAGAATGATCATCGCAGTAAATTTTCCAATTTAAGCAATTGGAAAATTTACTGCGATGATCATTCTTCACTTTCATAATTACACATGTAGGAGGGTCAAATGGGGTGAACACGGGACCTACGAAACATTGGCTACCCTTCCTTAACAACACCAACCCCCATTTAAATCCCAGAAAATCCTTTTTAATAAAAGAGCACTGGATTTTAAATTTACTCCAACCAAAAGGCGATTAACTACATCTCACCTTCCAATATTAGAGCCAGTGTTGAAACCCGCCCTCCCAAGCTACCAAATTTAGTCCAATTCTCTCCCCCTTCCATCCCTGACATTTTATGGGCCTTCCCCCTGAGCTTCCCGAGGTTCTGCGATAAAAGTATTTCTAGTTAAAGGCTGCTATCTGGTTTTATTGATTTCATTTAATGGGCGTTTTCGGAAGTTGAGGAATGCAAGTGTAAAAATATACTATCAGTTTCATTGAAACCCACAACGTTACCTTGCATGTTAAAAAGAACGTAGACCACCACAATCAATGATTGAATAAAAACTGCTCTGCGGACCACTATTTTAATCACCCCTTAGCTAGCTCCTTCAACTACAAGACACAAGAAAACCATCATCACTAAAAATACTAATCACTCTTTAGATACCTAAGAAACAGATATGTAAAGATGATCTCTTTGGTTATGCAAGAAAATGTCTTTTTTGACACGGGTACATATCTTTTGTGAGAAATATAGACTTCATTAATTGACAGTTTTACCTTATTTTCTAGTTGAGGCTAACGAGAGGGAAAAAGAGAAACCAGAAACAAAATATATATTTTAAACATTAAGAGACTTGGACAGAGCGAAATGGATTGAAAACTCAGCAAATGCTCTTTTTCATGTTCGTTTTATCACAGTGAAACAACATTACAAAAAAAAAATGTCACACCAGTAAAGAAATACAAAGTTATACAATGAGGCCTTTCCCCTTCGTTGTGGTTAGCTGACTGTTGCAGATCGCCGGATTCTTTGAGCACCTTTATAAAGGCTTTGAGATGCGCCCAAAAATACAAAAAGTATTAAAACTGGGATGCATTCAACGACAAAACATAACATACATTTTCCTTAAAATTTCGTTACTTATTTACAAATGTAGTTCGACATTCAAATTTTGTTCGTGTTGATGAAACTTTTTTTTTAACTTTTGAGATGGAACCAATTTAACAACGAGCCAAACTAAGTTTACTCTGCTCAAACCAGTTCGTTCTGAGCTGCGGCTAGAGTTTAGCCATATATTCCAGTGGTTTATTACTTTTTCATGTTTTTTTACAGGACTGATTTTACAACTAAATGTCAAGTTGGTAAAAGTCTGATTAATTTTAAAAAAATGATTTTTAAAGTAAATAGTAGTTTCCTGTACTAAATGAGATAAATGCTTTTACCGTATAACAAGTAAATACGAACAAATTAAAACATAAAAAAGAGAAGTGTGATTTATGGAGGAAGACTCATATTTGTTACTAAAGTTGAAAATTTTTACTTAGTATCGAAATTTAAATTTGTGGGAAGCTTTAAGGGTTCTGGGCTGGAACTTAATTGATTATTTCTGAAAGTTAAACGCGACAAATTAGCAATTTTTGTACTATGTTTTTGGCTAAGTCAATACTCAATAGCATTTCATTTCTACATCACGCACGAGATTATAATAAAAAGTACACCCCTCTATTTAAATTAGTTAGGTAAAAACCAAGGACAACAACCTTTTTCTACCTAAACATATTGCTATGCTATATTTTTTGTGTATTTTATCAGCTCAAGACAATGAGGAATAATTTCTCCTTACATGAGCTTTGAACCTCCAAGTCAAGTTTGACGTTGCTTCCTCCATCCGGATATCCTTGAGAAATGTTTCCTTTTAATAGCCAGCTCTACTTTTTAACAATAAAACTTAAGGAACTTACCGTTTACATTAGGCTGATTTAGCAACAGAACGGGAACGTTAGTTGACGATTGCGCGCGGAAATCAACAAACTGGCTTGACCAATGGCAGAGCAGCAAATTGGGCACCGGAAGTCGAGTTTAGACCTTTCCGCGCGCTTTCCCGTCCTCAAATGATCTGTTGCTAAATCGAAAATCCTTAAATAAGAACTACCGAGACCAGATTTTATGAGCCCGCGAGACTGAGCACCCCACCCAAACCCTTGTTTTCACTAAAGCCGCTGGACGCCACAACCTGGTTGAGGTCGTTGTTATCTAAGGTCTTCCTGCTAAATCAGCCTATTAAATCATTCAAAAAGTGATTCTTCATCGTGATAAGCATATGCTTAAGCTAAGTCAATACTGGTGTCGCTCTTCCAAACTTAGACCTTTGAAGGAGAGCATTGGATTGCTTGTGTTTAATTTGAGCTCTTGAATAGGCTTTTGTACGTTATTGTGCTCAGTAGAATTTATCCGAACTTTGTAGTAAGAAAGAAGTAATTAATTGTTAGAGCATTTTGGTGACATTTCCCTGGAAGATATAGTTTTCTTTTCAGAGAAAATAACATTAAAAAAAAAAAAAAAAAAATACGAGAAAGTAAAGACTAATAATAACTCTTTGACGTCCGCTTTGGTCGTTTGGATGATGCATATTACCCTGGCAAATGAAAGGGAGAGGGGTAAGTAAAACATTGTGCGCAGTGTAGAAAAAAAATAGTTTGTCTTCTTAGACTTTTTTGCAGTCATTTTAATAAAGGGTCATAAAGTTGATTTCTTGTGTCTTAAGAAACGTGTCTAGTTTTATCGGGAGTGTTTATTGGTTAGCTGCGTGTTTCAATTGATCCTTGTTAAGCTGTTAATTGTGTTTTTTTGCTTTTATAATAATACATTGGGGTTATTACTGAGCTGAACTATCTTGTATGCAAATGTGGCTTGTTAGCTCGCATAATTAACTGATTAACGGCGCGACGCGTGAAACGTTGAGACTTCAATAGTTTAAATAGTCGTGAATTCGTTTACATCGAAAGGATTAAACGGTTTTGTAATAGTCAGAAAAAATTGAGATAAAGAGTTTTCAGCTCCACTTTGTGTATGTGTGTGTTTTGTCTATATATATATCCGACTTTTAGCTCTAATTAGAAGCCATTAGCCGTTTCTAATGGGCTTGCTAAACTGTCAAATGGACCTTATGGTGTTGTGACGTCATTACTAGTACTTGCCTAAACATGGTTAGCATAAATTAAACAAGTTTCCCGCGGATTATATTCACGAGCTTTGCTGCCCACTTGCTGCCCAAAAAAACATGTATAATTCTGCTGGGACACCACTACGGCCACCATTTTGTATCGGGATTGTCCCTTGTAGCAGGATCTTTCTAGCCGAGCAGCTTTCATGGAGCTAGGATCTTTGCTGTGCTATAGGATCTCTTTACCCAGTCTCAGCTAGGAAAATCCTGTTATCAGAAGGATCTTAGCGCTGAGTAGGGACTTTACAACCGTTTGCATGTAAACTCTATACAGGTGAGAACATAAGGCGCTAAGGATGATCCGCCTTCTTTAGGATCTTCCTGTTGTTAGCATACTCCTCCCTTCATGTTAACTGAGCCCGTTGCAGTGAAACCTTTGCTGGTGATCATTTACAGACACTTTGATAATACATACAAACTTTATATTAGCCGAGTTTGAAGTGTGATATTGTAAATTACAGACCGAGTTTTTTTCCATCGATTTATGCGGCCTAATCGCGCGAAACAAATGCAAGACAAACGATGTGATAGTCATTTCTGACAGGCGTTGAAAGCTCTTATTGGCTCACTTAGCACATTATAAAGACACTCCATCGAAAGCGAAGTCAAAATGCGATTCTGCCGTGTTAGGTTTGAAAAAGTTTATTCGGTCAAAACAGAAACCCATAAGGAGAGTTTCTGGTCAAAACTAATACTTAGCGCTGTAAGTTTCAGCTCGAGCTTGAGCCTTCTCGAATTGTTACGGCATCATTGCTATTTTCCAGAAATTTTAGATGCAATCTTAAGGTTTTCGAAGGTGATAATTTTTCCGATTCCTATTTCTACCAAATATTCGAATCCGGAAATTTTAGATTTCCTTTTGGCTATGAAAAAAAAGGTAAACTTGGGAGGTGAAAAGTGAAAAATTCAATTTCAGAAAAATCGTGTATGAATGGGACAGTCATCTAATTCTTGTACGTAATAGAAAGTTCTAGGTAATAATTCTATTTGTTTCTTCATGCAAACAGCTATTTCTGAATCAATGATCAGTTCTGGAAAAGCCTTTGGGTGCCCACATAAGATGAATAAACTTTCCCTGGCGTTTGTAATATATCCTCTCTTTTGGCAACTCAGTGTCGATTAACAATTTATTTATAATTGTTATGAGGTAGTTGCCTTTAGTTTTGTTTTTCGGTTTTGCTGTTTTTAAGATTTTGCTAGCTTCGTGATAAACAGTTTATAGCAAGAGGAGATTCAATGTTTTTCCCCATATGGTTAGTTCCTGAGTTTTTGTCTATTATTATCCATTTAAAGTGTTTGTAAGCTTAGTTTTGTTTTTTTAAAGTAGGCTTGTTCGGGGAGGCCTGTTTTGTATGGTTGGTCCTTCTGGGCAGTTTCACTGATAGCATTTAACTGGTTCTTTGGTACTTGTCGGTTGCGGCAGTGTAGGTTTATCTAACTATTGCAAACCTGTTACAATAGGCGATAAGATATTCTATAGAAACTCTTCCGGTCAGCTAACCCAAAATAAGTCTACAATTGGTTATTTAATTCGCTGCGTTAGCTAATAGAGGGAGAGTAGAATAGTTGTCAAAAGCTGTTGAAGATTAAACTGCCATCTTAAAGAAGAAAGAACAGATCTAGAGTCTTGGTCCTCTCGTTGCAAAGCTTAGCGAGTTTCACAAGCCCTCAACATAATGTTTTGCGAGCCACAGAAATCAAACAATTTTACAGGCCGAGAATTCGACACCCTGGTGCATTTGAATATTTTCTAAAGACTCAGTAGACCGTTAAGTCATTTGCTAATACGTAAGTCAACCATTTAAAACGTAACGAAATAAACAGAGTTTCTTTGAGTTGTAACTTGGCAAATAGAGTTTTCTTTTTCATACTGACATCTTGTGCATGTTCATCTCTTATGCTATAGCTACGTTAAGGCAAAGCTCTAATTTCTAGCGGATTCATGATACGTCAGCTGTTTTACATGGCACTTTGAGTTGTTTCCGATTCCACTGCTTGTTGGTTGCGGACCTTTCGGTTTTGGTTGATTTTTTTGGGATATTTTTTGTGGCCATTCAAGAAGGATGAGCCTCCGTTAAACTTATCCCTTTGTAATGTTAACGTTTCCTAAGCAGTTTCTTTCTAATCTTTTTTGAAATACAAATATAGATTTGAAGAGAAAATGAAGCAGTCATCACTGTTCTGTCATTTTAAGCAGCTACAAAGAGTAAAATATTTATAAAATACCTTTAAAATGGCTTTCGGAATTTTACCCTGCGGCTACCTTTGTCTTTGTTTGCGCGGAAGAAAGAACTGATTTAAGTTGAAAAACAGGATGTCTAAACCTAACAGCATGATGTATATACATTTCACTTAGACTTACTCGATCAGCAGCTGTTCAGTTATAGATTAGTTGCTTATATATGAACATAGGAGGTAGAAATTGAAGTTAATTTCGCCTTCGTGTTATTAAAGGAATAAAAGATGTGACGTTTCAGCACATCGCAATAAATTATTGCAGATGATCCGGTGTAATTAATCGCAGTTTACTTCATTACACCTTGTCACCTAAAATTAAAACGGTTATTCCAGCTATAGTCCATCCAGTTAATAATGCTTTGCTACTGTCATTAAAATTATTAAACAAAATGTGGATTATACAATGCAAATAGCTATGAAAAATAGCCACTTTGCAAACAAACACGCTACGGGAAAGCAGGGGCAGGCGCAGTGATGATAGCACTTTTTATACCTCGACCGAGAGGCCAATAAAAATAATGCCAGTGACAAGAGTTCGATCGTATTCTGGTGGCGATACTATTACATAATTATATAGCAGCTTTTTGTGGTTTCAGATTTTTCTTTCGATACATACTCCAGTTTTCTCCTCTCTTCGATCCGGGAACGCCCAAACACCAGTCACAGCTGCAAGAGTTCTTAGGAACTCTTAGGTGTTCGGTTTCGTTGTTAACGTTGATTGAGCTGTAATCTCCTAGGCGGGTGAGGAGAGGGGGCTTAGGGAGAGGGAGGGGGGAGGGGAAGGGGAAGGGGAAGGGAATGTTGCGGGCCTATTGACTTAGCCAGTTTGTCGCATGAAAACCACTCATGATCAGGTCGCAGTTGAAAAACATGAAATTTTGAAGCTGACAGTCTTGTGATAAAATCCCATGCTACCTTCACAAGGGAGTTTAAGAGATCGAGTGCGTTTCTTCAGGAGAATCGAAGATTAGGGTCTTGAACTCAGGTTATATATTTTTGTTACGTATCACCGCTCGCAGGAGTTTTTTTAGACAAGTTTCCCTTACAGGAATTGTTTTTTGGGAATTGTCGTCCCACCTCCGGTTATTTCTAACGGTCCTTCCCTAAAAAAAGCCTTAATAGATCACGTAACAATAATCAACATCCAAAACCAACAACAATCAACATGCAAAGTTATTCAAGAAGTTATTTAAGAAAGCTTAAGCTAGCTGGAATAGGTGACAACTTCAGTTGAGACCGGCCGGCCTTCTCTCGTTTTTCCGCCTTCCTAAGAAGGAAAAACATAGCTTTCCCTCTCCAATGTCATGCCGCTTTTCGAGCTACCTGCTGGAAACAACTGTCACCCAATGTTTGAATTTAGGGGAGAGGGGAAGGGCGCAAATTGTTTGAGGACAGTGTCTCGGCAATTTTTTTAGCCGATCGTCGGTGTACTTTTTCCGGATAGTATATCCCCGAAAATAATCCAGTTAAAAAACAAATTCGGTGATCAAATGATAAAACAATTATTGAACTCAGTTATCGCAAAATATCGTGATTTGCCGGTGTCTCGCAGATCACTTATTTGCCTCGGCCTTCGGCTTCGGCAAATAATTGATCTGCTTGCCACTGACAAATCACGACATTTTGCTCAACCTCGTCCAATAATTTCGAACTATTGCCCAATGATATCTGTTGTTCTTTGCAAAGTTTCTCAGCGTGTAAAGACTACACATGGCCAAGAATTGTTTTTGAGTGTTTTTATCTGCTCATTATACTCCATTTTAAGAAATTCCCAACTTGAATTACCCTGCTAGCAGAGGCTTTTCCCTTGTGTTTCTCAGCGTTGTACTGCCATTCTCTTCGCGGCTCTGGCTGCTCGCGTTTTATTTTGGTTGTTTCTGTGCCGAGGAAAAGACCTCTCCAGACAGCCGTTTGGGATTCCTGTTGAGCATGCGCGAGATGAAAATGCGGTTACCATGGAATTTCTGGGTCACGTGTCGGTAATACGACAGTTTCACTTTCTCGCACCTCTGGTTTCTAGCACTTCATGACCAGCCAAACTGACAGTACCTTCAAGAGATGAGGCATCGAGCTTGTAGGCTGTAATTCCTAGCTTGGTAACTGAGGCTATCTGATCATCTATCAGAGCGTTCAGCGGGGAAATAACGAGTACAATCGGCACTTCACTGAGGAGGCCAAGATGCTTGGAGACCGATGGAGCTAGTTGATATATCAACGATTTCCCATGACCTGTTGGTAAACTGACGAATGTATCTTTGCCATTCAAAGCATGAAACAAAGCTTTGGATTGATATTTAGTCAAAGACTCGATTGAACTGTCTTTAAGGGCTTCTAAAGCCTTTTTAACAGCGTCGCTGAAACTTTCACGGGAAAGACTCGCACTCGCCATGTTGATATAGCGGGCTCACTTTTGCACAGCAAACTAGTACAAAAAAGATGCGCGAGTCGATAAAACCGGTTCCACAACCGGTTCAGTCGTGTGATTACCTCCTAGATCTTGGAGGTATCTAATACGCATGCTCAACAGGAATCCCAAACGGCTGTCTGCAGAGGGCTTTTCCTCGGCACAGCATTCTCGTCCCCAGAGCCCGCACAGAAACAACCAAAATAAAACGCGAGCAGCCAAATCCGCGAAGAGAATGGCAGTACAACGCTGAGAAACACAAGGGAAAAGCCTCTGCTAGCAGGGTAAACTTGAATCTGACTTTTGCTGTTTGCCGTAAGCTCTGCTCTTAATGGATTGTGTATCGTGTCGTGCTCTGCCTCTTCTAGACAGGCCTAGACCACAAGAGCCACGCACGGCGAGTGAAAAAGTAAAATTATGCAAATTTATGGTTTTGAGGTGGAGAGATTCGGGCTTCCGCCCTCGTTCCTCGCAACTTCGTCGCTCTCCCCCCTCGCGTACTCTTGATCTACTGTGACTCTGCTCGTAGTCTAAGGCATGCTCGGGGCGTCAAGTTCTAGGCTGACCACACCCAAAGAAAAACAAAAACATTCGCAAAATCAACTATTACATTAGCAAGATATAATCAGTCTGAATTTTGTTGGTTATTATTGTAAAAAAATTAAATATTAAATAAAATGCTAATTTTGGCAAAAAAGCAACAATCAACTTGCATGGTAACTCTTTGGGAACATTTTTTCTACGAAATAAGAACTGTTTACGTGTACAAAACGCCTTGTTCACCATCACCAGGTGATCTGTGACGTCATTGCGAGGGCCTGGGGAAAGAAATTTTAATGCCGTATCCCATAAACCAAAGCTGACGGGAACAGATTGAATTGAATTGAATTGGTGCGCGCGTTGGTTTATGGGATACGGCATTAAAATTTCTTTCCCCAGGCCCCCGCAATGACGTCACAAATCACCTGGCAGTCCCGAGGGGGGAAACTTGTCCTGCTGAATCACTAACCTATAGCCGGGCCTTTCATTTTAATACACGTATAGTGCTGCCGTTTTCCCCTTTTTACGATGTTAATTACCAAACGTCAAACCTTGGCCAATTCCACACCACCCCTGCTAAAACGCTTTCTCACCCTGCGAGATGCCAACGTATGATTGTCCAATGAAAGAGAAATCACTCCGTCGATGTGAATTCTCTGCCGTCTACAGACAAGCAAAGTCTTCAGTGCTCTTCTATATTGCGCCAGCCGCCAAGCGTAGATGAAAGGATCAAGAGCAAACTTAAGGAACAACACATCCGCGGAGAACAAACCTGCAATGTAAAGCCTTAATAATTCAAGTGTTGTTAGATCCTTCCAGTGATATTGCAAGTAGAAAAAGACTGTTAAAGGGAGGGAGCAAGAGATGACAAATGTAAGCAGTAAAAGATTGACGATAGTAAATTGTCTCTTCTGTTATTTCTATGAACACCTTGTTCTATGCACAAAAAGTCGTTGGCTTTCCAAGAGTGCAGTCTCCTCATCTGGGTTTTGAATGCTTTCTATAAACAGAAGTACCCTACGGTCAGTAACAAAAGACTTCCAGTCGTGTGGAAGTAACTCCGCTTTCCGACAAAATGGCAAACATTACCGTGTAAACCCAAGTTAAGATCACAGTTGCTATAACTCGACTCTTCGTAACAAGCACTTTGTGCTTGAAGGGGAAGTTTATCGCCGTAAATTGACCCCAAGTAAACAACAGCAGAATTATGTAAGAACTGTTTATTGTGGCTGCGGAAATGAGATGACCAAAATGTCCTGCTTTTTGAAGTGATGGAATAATCGATGAATCTCGCCTTTTTACGCTAATGTAAAGACCAATGTAATGAATTAAAGCGGTTAATGGCCAACCTTAATAGCGGAGCTCCTCGCGCGCGCGAAGCGCGCGCGTGGACGTAGCCCCATGGCTAACGTAATCTACCCATCCCAGAAAATTTGGTAATCACGTGACCGTACACCGACCGCCCGCCCACCCGCCCGCCCGCCGTCCGTCCGCACCACAGGAAAACCAATGTTTACTTTCACACTTTCTAACTACTTTGGGAACCCAGGAAGCCCAGGCGGAAACTGATTGCACATCAATATTGTGATCAAATGACAGCTGACAAAACAAGGTATCCGCTGACCAGTATCACCTGACCATATCGCGGGCTCAGGTGTCAACCCATCGAGGTCGAGTACTTTTTTGAAGTTATCCGCTGACAAGTTACTGGTTTTCAGATGATCGCAGGCTCAAGTTTATTATTTTTTAAATGTATATGAAATATGCCGTGTTTATATCATGATGACCCCGCAATATTAAGAGTTTGATTTCAAACTAACCATGGTCGCGAAAATTCAGCAAGTTATGTAACAATACAGGCTAGGAAGACCTTTTCTCACCAAGGTCACGCGTTGGTCACGCTCTACGCCCTGACGTCACGCCTCTACGCCCTGTCACGCTCTATGCTCTGATTGGTCAAAATTTGACAGGTGAGTTCATGCGGAAAATTTATGCAGCATCTTGAAACTTGTTTACTTTAATTTGACAGCTGAAGCTGACAGAGTTTTGTGTGAACTTGTGATGTTTTTAACTGTCTTTTTCCACTGGATGTACAAAATGAAATACAGCTGCTATCAAGTCTGTTATTCATGGCTAGTTTGTTCATTGGTTTTTTGGCTGAGAGATGCGTCGCTTGTCAAAGTCGGAAATCCGATTTCGGATGGCATCGTTTTCGTTTTTCACCTTGCTTGATGCGTATTAAAGAGGATTCAAAATTCTCAAGCGACTCTCGCGTTACTTGATAGCTTTTACGAACCGTATCTCGAAAGGTAAGCCTGAGTAATGATTGCATTTGAAGTTTTTTTTTATATCTAATTTCATGTAGTCGAGCACAATTTATGCGGCAAGTTTATGCACGTTTCACTGACGTTTGTAAGATTTGAGACAATAAACAGACCTAATATCAGGTTTGATATAAGCTTACAGGACTTAAAAGAGCCTTTAGATATATTTTCTCAAGGAAATAGAAGAACACGTTCCGAAGAATATTTAGTTATAAATTTGGCTGTAGAAAGAAAACTTTGAGCGATTTTCTTGCCTCGAGTTCATCTTTGAGAAAAGCAAACACCGCGAGGCCGGCTTAAAACATAAAGTTATTAAGCTTTAAGACTCAGGATTTTTCGAAACGCTTTAATACTTATCTTCGTGAATGAAAATTGTTGTCTCTGTAAATGTTTAACCGAATTATATTTCTTTTAGTGATTGTTAGTAGTCTCTCTTGCAATTTAAATCGCTGTGCTGTTTGTTTTCAGTCGTTCATGAACATCGCTTGCAGGAGTTATCTTTTTGCCGCGCGTATCAAGCGCTTTTCAAGATTACACATCGTTATAAAACCCTTAAATAAAAAAAAAAACAATAAATTATTTATGTTGAAGCATAACTCTTTTAATGTTCACTGCGCTCGAGGTCTGTATGATAAATAGTACGGTTTCACCTCAGATGTCATGTGTAAAAAGTATAAAAGGTTGGTTTACATATCCCCGGATTTGTTGGCAAGATTTTATAAAGTAAACTTGTCGAAAGCAAAAAATTCGGCCTGATTTGTTTTCCAAGAATTTGTTTTCCAGGTATAATCCACTGTGATCAAGAACCATTACGGCTCTTGAATGTGATCGAAGATGATTGCTATGTTTTGTTTTGTTTTTGTTTCTATTTTGTTACTCCATCCTTTAATACATTAGTTGTACAATAATAATACATTAATTGTACAGTAATACAGTAATTGTATTCAATAATACAATAGTTGCTTAACCTACGTGCACATAATAATAATAATAATAAAAGAAGAAAATTAGAATGGAGAAGGGCACATTATAGTGAACTAATGGCCCTTTAACAAGATTGACTTTAATCTTTTGTAGTTTTGTTTTTCACAAAAAAAACACACACACACACACAAGTCAATACTGAGCAAGATAATATCTTTTAAGTGCCTTTTTGAACAGGATTTTTGATGATTTATTGCGAATATGAAGGGGGAGATCATTCCAATAGTATTTACCAATGACGGTGGGGCAGAACGTTCGAATATTAATTCTTGAGTGGGGAATCTGTAATTGCTGGGCAGATGCACTTCGTGTAAAATAATCATGTTGCTCAGATACAAGTAATAATGGAAAATTACACGGCTTATTATCAGAGACAGTCATATAAAAACAAACAATTGTACATAAATTTAACAATATCACGAAATTTTAATAGACCTAGATAAACATAATGAGGAGTGATATGATCTCGTATAGGAACGTCATTCATTATTCTAACTGCTTTATTTTGCAGACGTATGAGCTGTGATAATGGATTATCATAATTATTTCCCCTCAATAAGCTACCATCTATGAGATATGGGTAAACAAGAGAATAGTAGATACTAGTTAAGCATTGATTACCTAGATAACTTTTTATCTTTGTCATAATATTAATACTCTTGCTGACTCTATCACACACATAGTCGATATGATCTTGCCAGGATAGGTGGCTGTCAATATAGATACCTAAGTATTTAATTTTGGATACTTGCTCTAAGCATTGTCCAGCTATCGATAGCGGAAATAATAAATCATAATCTATTTTCTGACGAGGTTGAAAGATAAGATATTTAGTTTTTCGTAGATTTAAGGTTAATTTATTTTCACATAGCCAGTCATAAATATTAGGTAGTTCTCAAAAAAATTAATTTATCTCAAATAAGAGTTCATCTATAGTTTTAGCTGAAGCTGTTAAAGAGGTATCGTCTGCAAATAGTCTCATAGAGAAAAAATCAGAAGATTGAGTAAAGTCGTTTATATATATCAAAAATAACAATGGTCCTAAAATTCATCCTTTGGGTACACCAGAAGTAATTGGCATGGTGTCAGAAATGTTACCATTTACAAAAACTCTCTGCTTTCTTTTATTAAGATACGATTTGAACCAGTCGATATGAGGTTTTCGAATGCCATAGGACAATAGCTTTGATAATAAAATAGAATGATTGACGGTATCAAATGCTTTACTCAAATCTAAAAATATTGATACAGCATAATCTCCTTGATCTAGACACGTAGAGATTTCTTCAATGAGATCAACAAGACAGTCCACAGTGGTACTGCCTGGCTTAAACCCATATTGAGTATGAGTAATCATATTTTCAGACAAAAAATAAGATATAAGTTGATTATAAATACATTTTTCAAAAACTTTACTTAATACTGGAAGAACTGATATTGGTCTATAATTATCGCACAGTCAGGGAACGGGATCCCTGTTTAAAGATAGGAATCACTTTAGCGATTTTTAGATCATCAGGAAAAGTTCTTTGCTTGATGGACAGATTAATTATATACGTTATATACGTTATAGGCCAACTCGATGTAAGATGTTTCACTCTAAAATCACTTAGCTTAGCCTTTCCCATATGAATTTCCCCTTAAGTTAACTGATTTGTGGATTACAAGTTTATTGTTTGATTTAAATAATAAATTTATTAATGGGAGCTTCGCTTTTAGCCCTGGCTAAATCTATATATTACCTGTGAGAAAGTCAGCGACGGCTAAGCCAATAAAAAAACGTATTTGGTGTACGGGAACTTTTAAACGGATCCTTCCAGATCGCCAGCAGTAGAAGGCCATTCCCCAGGGCTGTTACTAGAGTTGCTACAACAAGAAAAACTCCTGATGCGATGTGCGAACCAAGATATATCTGGATAATTTGCTTTAAGTCTTCTTGAGTTTACGAAGTAGTTGAGGAGTTCGTCATCTGTTTTCAAGTCGGTGATTCCTACCCCGGAATCAGTCTTTCATCCACTGTTAGGTTTCAATCTTCATGTATAATGGGCTTAAATGGCTATTAAAAGTCTTGCAAGTGACGTTAATATGCAAACGAAGGTACATCTGAGCGAGTTGCCTCGGTCTCGAATTTGCGAAGAATTTGTGGAGCGAGTTCATCATCTGTAATAAATTCTGAATCAGTGATTGAATCAGTGATTCGTACCGGAGTCAGTTTTCATCAACTGTTCGTTTGCAATCTTCAGAATGGGCTTAAAATGGCTAGTAAAAGTCTGGCAATTGACGTTAATTTGACAGGAAAAGCTGACTTCAGCAGCTGTGTGTGTTTAAATGAAAGATCGCCGATTAAAAGTTGTTAAACTCTCAATGCTGGAGTAGTGATGACTCAGGCATTTTCTTGCGTAATTCTTTTGTCTGCTATATAAACGAAGCCAAAAAAAGGAAATGTGAAGATACTGAACTCTAAACATTTAAGTAAAGATAAAAGGTTTTAAGGCTTCACTTTATAACAAAGACAAAAATCGACGGGATTTGCTTAAAGGACGTGTTTTCGCTTTCATCTTAATTGCTAAAATTACGGGATTACCCCCAAAAGCTGATTCCGATTCTGGGAGGGTGGGAATTTTTGAGAAGTGGTTTTGGATCTCTTGCAGGGCCGTGTTGTTCGATTCTGGGTTTAGATAACCCAGGGATATTGTGAAAATTAGATTCAGATAACTGAGAAAGCTTAAAAGCAGATTCACTTTAATTCCCTCATTTGATGACTGGATGTTCTAAATCGGCTCTAAAAGGAATCGAGTACGTTATCCAAGAAAATGTTTTTGAGCAAAAGGAAAAGATACCGTAATTAAAACTTAACCACATGTTAGCACTTATCGGCCTTCGAACTACTGAGCTCAGTGATAAATAAAAAATACATGACATTACACGACGATCTTACACTTTTTTAATGCTAATAGCAACAGGGGTCTTTTTTGCATGAGCATGCACGACCGCTGACTTGACAAAGAGCACGCGACCAGTGATCACGACAATGATCACGAGAATGATGAACTTGACTTTTCGGCATTATCGATTCATAGCACAGAAGTATTTTTTCGGACCAACACAATCGCGATTTGCAGTGATTATTACAGATTGATTGACAGATGGCAAAATAAACTCAAAACAGTCTTATTCCCTAGTAGAATTTGAGGTGTCGAAAAATACTTTTAGAATACACAATGTCCAATATCCTCAATAAAGAGTTAAGTAAAATTTGATCAAGAAAAATTGATTTTGTTAAGTAAAATTGCCAAAATTCCGCGTTGTTTCTTGAGTCACGTGCATCTACTCCACTAAAATCGAAATGTCTATTAATATTAAATAAATTGACATAAAGCCAAAATCCAGAACTACTTTATAAATACAAACTAGCCTGCGTAGCATGGCGGTTTTGTCAATCGACGCGCGCGCGAACGAGCATTGCTCTCTCCCCAAACTCCTCGCGGTTTCACGGTCCTCGCCCGCCTTAGCTTGTTGCGCGCCAGACCTAAACTACGCTGGCTAATAAATGACCGGAAAAATCAAACACGCCATGGAACAATTCCTTTCAAAGGTTTAAGGGAAACGTTCAAGGTAGCTCGACAACTCAGTCGGCACAGGTTATGGGCTCCTGATCAGCATTAAGAATACTATGACACCTACTATGACTTGATGAGTAGCTTTTTTCTTCAACTGAAAGGTAAGTAAATCTCGTTATTTTACGACCGTACCTCGAAATAGAAATGACTATCTTGCTACCAAACCTGAGCCCCACACCCACCCTTTTAAAACTCGCATTAATGCTCCTTTTTATGGGTATTTACAGCTACTTAAAGCTACACGGAAAAGAAGGAAGTCGAAAAAGGGATTGGAGGTCACATTTGGGCATCGACCTCGGGACTTCTCCCATAGCAGGCCGCGCAAAAACTAACTGGACCAATATTTGCTCCTCAAAAAGAAGTGAAAACGCAAAGTAGAAAGTCTACCTGACCCAGTGGGAATCGTGTTTCAAAAAACTGAATGATGTTCTTTGACATGGTCATTTTTTGGCTTTTCCTTTCTCCTAAATGAAGAAGATATTCACGTCTTTAAAGGGCGCCGTGATCAATTATTTCTCACACACACGAACAGACCCGCCCTGGCGAATGTCAGTTTCAATTTTAAGTGGTTCGTTATATCTTTCTGTCATTTTCGTAACGTACATACTGAATATGTCGAACCTCTAGAATCTCTACAAGTAGATTTTCCCAAGTTCGAGAAGGAGAACTTTGTTTCATACCAGTATCTCAAACAGATAACTGGGCTAAATCGCTTTCTTCGCGTCTTATCGCGTCATATTTGCGAAGAAATTTGTTTTCTTTGCCCTAGAAATTTTACTTCCATATCTTGTGGATTTAATAATCATCGCAAGTAATAGACGTTAAGAAGAAGTAATGCAGTTTGAAACTCTCAAGAATAATTCTTAAAAGCAAATGTACTACCGTTTCTGAACGAAAAACATCTTGAACAAAATATCTTGCACATTTGCATAAACAATATATTGAAGGCAGCCACCTCGTGTTTCGCGTGTGATAACCTTTGCCTTTGGCGCGGTGTGTCAGAATTCAACATTCGTTACTTTAAATGGCTACTAGTGGTTAGAAAATCGCAATCTTTAATTTCAAAGTGAAATTTTGACTCCAATACTGCAATTACTTTGTAAATGAAATTCATTCCTGAATTTATTTATTTTTAATATAACACAAAATACAAATAACGATAAAACAAGGCAGTTACACAAAAGCAAATGAAAGTGGCGAGGAAGCTCAAAAAGAAACCATGAGGCTTATAGACATTGGGCTCCCTCAGAGTAAAAATAAAGCTAACAGTAACAGTAAGGCCAGGATCGAAAGTAAAATACAATGAAGATAGTGTAAATTAACTAATTACTTAGACTGAATTGACAAAATATAAAGTATGGTACATGTAACAATAAGTATAAAAATAATATCAGACATTTGAAGAAAGATAACTATTTACTACAAGATTTATAACTAATAATTTATATATAATTTTTTCTTCAATTTCGTTTTGAATAAGTGGAGAGAATTGGATTCTTTAATATCATTTTCTATAGAGTTATAATAAGTAGGTCCTTGGAAACTGACATATAGCGCATCTAAAATCCACCAGTAACGGAATGACTTTGGTGGCTCATTAGATTTAAGTCAAAGTCACCCATTAAATAAAATACCTTATTTTCTTTTGAAATCTTACTTAATAGCTCATTGATCATTGTTAAAAATTCATCAACGTTTTGGTTTGGCGGCCTGTAAATCACACCGGTAACAATGGTCTTTCCCTGAGGCTTAACAATTTCAATAAACAAAGATTCTGCGACGTTTGGCAACGACAAATCAAGATCGCATCGAAATTTTAAGTAAAATTCAAATTGCTAGAAACATACAGACCAACCCCACCACCGGATCTATTTTCCCTACTTTTATGAACAAAACTGTAACCGTCGATGTCAACTGACAACGACGAATCATTTAGCCAAGTTTCGGAAATACCAATCAAGGAGAATTTTAAATTTACGTTAGACAAAAGATCCGTCAATTTGCTAGCATTACATTGTAGGCTACGAATGTGTAGATGCAGAAGAGAAAAGCTGTCACAAATACTCGAATCTTCACTAGATAGCATGTCATTAAATTGATCTTCAATAAAATACTCACAGTCATCGCTGTATATTTACTATGTATTTTCTGCTACATATTTTAATTGTATATACATTATTATTATCATTTCTTATTTGTAAATATATATATATATATAAATATAAACAAATTAGCGAATAATTTTTAAACCGCTCTATAAATTTTGGGATAATAAAAATAAGGGCTACATTTCGCTAATATTTTGTCAGAAATTTTGTGTTTACAAGTGAGAGCCTCTTATTATTCAGGGTTTTGTCTCAAAGTTTCATTTTCACGTGAACAGCAGTAACTAACAATGCATTTGACATATGCAAAAATGTTAGCTATTGTTGTGCACGAAAATACGAAGCTTGGAGACAATAACCCTGAAAAATAAGAGCCTCTCACTTGTAAACACAAAAACTCCGAAAAAATATTAGCGAATTCAAGCCCTTATTTTACTGCCTTACAGTATATCAATAAACTTGAAACTAAGAGGTCATATAAAAGGAAGGTTTATCTCAAGACTCTTAAATTTTCTAAAAAATTTATAGAGCGGTTTATAAATTATTCGCTAATTTGTAAAAGTAGACCGAAATGTTTATATTACAGCTAACAAGAGCGCCTTGATACATATTAAACAAATCCTTCTTTCTAGCAATCGGTTGGAGGTATCTGCACGATCTTTCAAACACGTTTTTGAAAAGATTGAAACTACTATGAGGTGAAATTGCATACCAAAAGCGCTTCGTTTAGTACAAATAACAGTCGAACATCAAGATTGCCCATTTTTTACCGTATTTCTAACCATAAAAACTTCTTCTCAAAATATCTCGTTAACGCTCTTACAGATTTCGCTTAAACTTCACGAACATCGAGGTGACTATTGTAGGAAAATGCTCCACTAAACGGTTTTGGAAGAACAGTTCCCAGTGCCGAGAAATCATGCTGCAAGTAAAATGGGTAACCGCGTCATTTTGTTGCTATAACGACTCCGATGTCATTGCAACCCTGATCATAACAAATTTTCATCTTTATCTAATACAACTGTGGTGTCAATTTTTCCAAATCTTTGTTTATGGCGACGTAGTTTGCGCTCAAACGTGGGAGGTATTGACCTTGAAAAACTATATTGAGCCACCTTATGTTAAGCTCTCGTTCATAACCGAATGCTTCCGTGGTTTGCTCCAAGCGATTTTCTTGTCTGGGAACTAACTCAACGTTAATATTTCCTGTTAAAACTGAAGTCTAGCGGGTGATCTCTCAAAACCTCCTTAACAGTCAGGGCCGCATGGAGCCATATTAAATCGAGTTGGCCACACCAGGCATTCGCACCACAAGTCTTGACCCTAACAAGTCGTCAAATAGATTAAAATAAGGGCTTCTTTTGACCCCTCGACCCGTTTTGGCGTTGTCTCCTTTCGCATCGTTGTGTGACCCTTCAGATCAGACGAGACCCTACGTTGCGGGATTAGCCGATTGCGCCACTGCGACCCAAGGTAACTTAAGGTGTGAAAAATAGCTTGTTATGCACGAGGTACGGGATAAGTTGGTGAGTTTTCAGCTTGTTCTTATTATTTTTGTTATTATTCTGGCTAGAAGTATTGACTGCAAAAGTATTTTTCAGAAAACGTTGAATGAATTTGGGCTAGTAGCTTCCAAATATGAGCGAAAATCGCGATACAAGAGCAATTTTCATTGCGTCTCACTACGCAGACGAATTTGCTTTTAAACATGTCGCGCCATATGTTTCTGCAAAGTCAGCAAAGTTTCAATTTGGCTTTTTATCGTCGAAACCTTGTCCTTTTCCCTTGGAATCTAGCTTGGAATTCGTTATACACCGTGGAAAACCCGGTTAAATTCTCCGCCGATAGATCAAAGTTTCAGTTCTGTACTAAGGCCTGAGGTAAGCTTATAATAATTTTCATGCGAACTGTACAGCCGTGTTTGTGTTGTTTTTCTAAATCCAGCGGCCGAAATAATGCTAAGTATGCTTTCCAATACACTTTTAAAAATAACACCACACAATACGCAAAAAGGAAGAAGAAGAAAAGAAAGAACAAAAAGTTGAATAGTTAAATAGTGCCTCGGTTGTTTATATCAGTGTACTTTAAAAGATGTTATGTTGCTGACATTGTTGAACATTTCAACCAGTTGCTTGTTACCTTTCTATTTCATAATGGTTAAGTAAAATGCAGAAACGAAAGTCTAAAAAACGAGCACCAGTGTAGTTGATTTGCGACATTTAATTATCTTGAAAAACCGCGATTCGCCAAAATCGCGAAATTTAAATGCCACGAAATCTTTCTATTCCAAATTCGCTAAATTAAAATCGCGCGAAAATAAGTGATAATAAGGTATCCCAATCTGTTTGAAATGAAACATAACAGAAGCCCAACCCGCATAAATAATAATGAAAAAAACACATAAATACGCAATCCGTTCACAAATAACTGAGGATACTTACACGTTTAGAGAAGAACTTGCTCACATACATGTGAAAAAGAAAAAAATACAGACTCAGGTTCCAAGGCGAAATGGATTGAGAAATTGATTATTTAATGAGGAAGATGTTACTAATTATTTATAGAAGAAGACAATGTTAGGAGCCCAGAGCGTAAAATTAAACGATATAAATTAGTCCTGTTTTAATCCCATTAGGTAATTAGGCCTACTCTGGGACCTTAACTCGCCGCGAGATTGTGCTAATGCGAGTTTAGCCGAGTTAAGGCGAGATAAGGAAAAATTGAGCTTGCCTATCAGTTGCGAGTTTGTGCGAGTTAAGGCGAGTTAAGGGAAAATGATCAACCCAATGTTGAGGTGATAAGGATTAAAACATATAATATGTTTTAGTAACATACATATAAAGATGCCTTGCAATCTTTGTATGTCTTATTTCTAAGTCAGGCGGAACAGGTTCTTATTTAGGTTATTTAGGGTACTGTTTCACAATTCAGGCTGATTAGGTTTTTTATTTTTCAGAGGTTGTCGTAGTGCAACCATTGGCAGAAATAATATACTACTACTACATAATGGTTTATCGAAAACATATTTCTAGTGAAATTCCAAACAAATGTAAATCAAAGAAAACACAAACATAATATCTTTTTGTCAGGAGTTTCGCACATAATTAAAATCCAGAATTTTGACCTTCAAAATTGAAGTGATATATTTGCATAAGAACCTATTTTTCTTTGCTAGACTAAACAGGTTGTTAGATGTTTGGGTATTTAAATGCCAAATTTCAGCCTGTAGGTTCTTAGATCACTAGGTGCTTATATGCGGGTTTTCACTGTATTGCACCATTAGAAAATAACCTGGCGATGGATCTCGACCCTGCAATTCCCAATGCCCAAAGTAACTTTTAGGGATCTCGCATGGCTGACTTGAATTTTTTTGAAAAGTACCTGTTGCGGCATCGCATAAATTTCAAAGGAAGTAAAATTGAACGGTTTAGTCATTGTCGAGATAATGTGCAGGTGCAACTAGGCCCATCTTTGCAATCGTTGCCATGGTTATTTAGGCTCTGTTCACACTATCGCGGGTAGCTCTTGCGTCGGTGCGAGAACCATATCGGATAGCAAAATTTTTGGGGGGATCACTTTCTCGGGGAGCTTGGCCACTAAGCTTAGAATAGTAGAGCTTTCCCATTTAGTTTCCAATCCTTCCTGAACCGTTTGTATGCAATGTTCAGCTGGCCGCAGAGGTTGTTAAGGGTTAAGCCCTGAGAATAGTAATTAGGGTTAAGCACTGATCAATACTGATTAGGGTTAAGCACTGAGAACAGTGATTAGCTTCTATTTGGGGTTAGGGTTGTTGCTATATATCTTCTAATCAAACCATCAATCGTCAGTAAATCCTCAGTGGCGTAATGGTATGGGAGACGGGCTGCATATTCCACGCTTCGGGTTCGAGTCCTACTCAAGCCCTTCCAAATTTTTTTTCTCTTAAAAATTGAAGATACTTAGACTCTGTACTTAGAAATTTCATGTAGGAAAAGGGAAATGTCTCGTACGTCTTGTGAGAGGGAATGTCAGTTTGGAGTATGGCGATTAGTGCTCCCCAAGAAGTGATCCCCCCAAAATTTTCGCTATCGGATAAGGCTTTTGTTTACACATAAGAACGGTGAGTTTAGCGCGATTTCTGTAACGGAGCAAAGCTTCGCCGTGCCCATCTCTGAAGTCAGGAGAGTTACATATCGGATAAGTGTTCGTACTATACCGGGTAGCTTTTGGAAAAACACGAATTATTATAATAATTATTATTATCATTGAAAAGCTATCCGTTATAGCGTGAACATAGCCTTAAACTCAAGAGACCTTTATGTTTTCTTGTAAAACTTGATGAGTATTTTTTTCTCCTTATAAGAAGAGCTGTGACTGAATATAAACAACTCAATGCCTATGAAATAAATCTACAAAAATCTATAAGTGAAAAAAAATAATAAACTTAATGAGAAAGCTGCGAAACAATTCTTAGATTGCAACAATGACCTGACAAGTTAAGGAAAACAAGTAGATTTGTTGCTAGCAAAGTAGCAACAAATGGGGATGGCGGAGGTGAAAAGGACCGCAGTTTAAGGTGGCTCGATACAGTCTTCCTGGGTCAATACCTCCCACGTTTGAGTGTAAACTACGTCGCCATAAACAAAGATTTGGAAAAATTGACACCACAGTTGTATTAGATAAAGATGAAAATTTGTTATGATCAGGGTTGCAATGACATCGGAGTTGTCATAGCAACGAAATGACGCCATTACCTATTTTACTTGCAGCCTGATTTCTCGGCACTGGGAACTGTTCTTCCAAAATCGTTTACTGGAGCTTTTTCCTACAATAACCGCCTCGATGTTCGCGAAGTTTAAGCGAAATCTGTAAGAGCGTTATCGAAATATTTTGAGAAGAAGTTGTTATTGGTTAGAAATACGGTAAAAAATAAACAATCTTGATGTCCGACTGTTATCTGTACTAAACGAAGCGCTTTTGACATGCAATTTTACCTCATAGTATTTTTAGTCTTTTTAAAAACGTGTGTGAAAGATCATGTAGATACCTCCAGCCGATTGCTAAAAAGAAGGACGTTTTTTGCTAGGTATAATTTTTTGAGAATAATGCGATTGTCCACCCATTTCACATAAACTAATAACGTTTAATTTAGAAGATTTTGATGTTTTCAATATTTTGAAGCACCTACAGTGTATCCTTCAGATATTTTAGAAAATCTAGTAAAATGTAAAAAGCGAAGGCAAGTAAGATATCTCTGATGCAACTTTGCAATGTCAAACATGACAAGGTTTTAAACATGAATTCTGAACATGTAAGGGATCCAACATAATTTTTCCAAAAATGTTTCTAATAAGTTTCACTTTCTAGAGCTTCGTTTTTATTAGCTTTAAGCGGAGTTCGTTCTAATGACATTGACTTGGGACTTAGACTGAAACGTGACATAAGTACGTTTGGAGAAGCTACAGACAGATTGAAATAAATCGAAAAAAAAAAAAACACACTTCTTCTTGCATTCCTCTGTTTAAGGACGTTCGCGCTAATTGTTTCTGCGCATCCCTACTGCGCACGTAATTCATAGCGCAATATCACGCCACGTCATGCATCGAGAAAACTGTCTAAGCACATATAGGGCTGGTAGCCGTTGCGTTAAATAAATAAAAATAAAAATAAATCCTTTATTTGATAAAGCAGGTTGAATAAATTGCAGCTATTGCTGATGTGACCTGCTAAATGCCTGAAACAAATAATTCAAATCAAACTAAACAGGGTTAAGAATCCCAACTGGCCGGAGGCAAACCAGTTGACTATTTACAAGCGTGACCGAGGATTTGAACTCGGAACCACCGTGAACAAATCCAGCTAGCGGTCAGAGCGGGACTTGAACTCGGGACCTGCGAATTGCAAGTCCGGCGCTCTAACCACTTCGCTTGCAATTTACTTTCTTAAATGGTCTGTGACACCCCATTTTTTTTCGGTAGACCACTTTCTCTCCACTTTCCGATAGATTGTGAAAAAATGAACAAAAAATCGATGTGGGAAGGTAAAAAATTTCCAATTTTTCTGTGTACGCGGCGTCGAATTTTGGCATTCGTGCGGATGTTAGGAGAGTAGAAATGTGTCCGCTAAATGATAAAATCAACTCTGAGGAAGTTTTTTAGTTCACCGAATTTTGTTTATGGATCCACAAGAACAATAATTGGCGGATAAAATTTCAATTTCAGGGATTTATTTATAAACTTTTTGCACAAACAGGCACTTTATCCGTATGCAGTAACGAAGCCTGATTTCTCAGATTTTGGGTATCTTTTGAACATCATATCTCCGAAACGAATTAATATTCGGTGACCTCCCAATTTTTTTACACTTTTGACATGAGTAACCCATAATCTCAAACTGGTGAAAGTTTCAGAAAAAAAACCAATGTTAGAAGATTTTCGCGCGAACGTCCGTAAAGGGCTTTTTATATACTGCTTACCTTTTAAAGGCTACCTGATTCAAAGCAGGATAATTTGTTGATTCAACAGCCTAGTGCAGGAATATAAAATCTACTAAGTTAAATGGCACTTGTACTTAACACTTAATATTTATTTTTTTAATAAAAAAAGGTGATAGGTAATTACTTACTGTGCAAAAGTTACCTGTCGCATTTTCAGCAATAGGCTAAGAATAGGTTGCGGTTGAGTTTTGAGCGTGTAAACACTTTTCACTTTAACTATATACATAATGAACGGTATCCCGCATAGCCGCTCGTTTCAGTTCACTACCGAGTGCTGAATACGGTGGCATAAAATCCCAAACGAAATGTTATTAACATGTTCTGGCCAGTCAGTCATAATTATGCGCTTGATACAAAGTCATAGAGACATTATATAATTGAGACTGCACGTAAACCCCTTTTAATACCTTCTTGAAATTGAAGGATATTGGCGGGTCGTGGATTAAATCTAAAATTCCGGAATTCTCTCACTGGTAGGTCGCTAAGAAATGTGTTTTGACAAGCAGCTTGTTTGTTGTTTTCACGTAGGATTCATTGTAGCGTATATTGATAATGGCGATTTTTAAAAGGAAATTATAGCGCCCGTTATATTTTTTGTCATAACGGTTTGGTAAGTCAGTGAATATGAGTTCAACAATGGCTGGCAGTTTCCTCAATATAATTAATGTAAGTCACCCATTGTGCCATTAACTAGGCGAAAATTCGTCGATCTCCCTAAACTGTATAAATGGATGATTAACACAACTTGTGCCTTATGAAATTTTTACTTTACCCCACTTTACCCATTATTATTATTATTATTAATAACATTTTCGTGTTTTTCTGATGCAGATTAAAGGTAGAAAGGAGAACTGTAAGGAAATGAATTTATAGACTTGATTACCATACATTGCACTCATTTGTATCCACGTCATTGAACCCTCTGGGGGTTTGACAGTCGTGTTGGTTATTCTATTGTTTCTTCAAAGGTTCAATGGCTATTTAACAATTATTCCTCGACCCCGAATGGGCTCTGAGTCAATAGCCCATTCGGCCTTCGGCCTCATGGGCTATTGACTTAGAGGCCATGAGGGCGAGAGGAATAATTGTTTTAGTAAAATCCAACTAGTTGGTAAAAAATGTCGAGAATAAAAAAACTTTAGCTAGTTAAAGCTAGAGTTTAGCCCTTTTTTGCCGCCAAAAAGCCGCGCTTTTCGCTACTAGTGGGCTATAACATATAGCCTAGTAGTAGCTCAACCAATCAGAACGCTGCATTTCTGATAGACCACTAGTTGGATTTTACTAATTACCAATTATATCTTGCCACATTACACAGCAGATGTTATCATGTATGTGGAGATCAGAGTTTAATGGATATCTAAAGAAAATTTGTTTAAAGGGTCAAATTTCAAATATATGGGCGACCGAAGGAATATAGGGTAAGTTGCTGGACGTTTATTAACAATCAGCTTTATTTTGTAAAACGATTACTTATACTACACCTAACTAGAGTTCACTAGTAATAAACGATTTTAATTTATAGAGTTTTCGTAGGGAACTACAACTACTTGAAGATCAGGAAAATATAGTAGAAGGCCTTAACTACCAAACAAAAAGGATATCAAGCAACAAATAAGCCTGCCCGATTCGATGAAATTTTTTCAATGGCTGTGATATGTCTCTTTACCTTTTTCTTGTTCAGCGCCTTTCGTGCTTGTCTATCATGATCACGTCTAAAGTGAAACACGTTCTTTGCTTAGCCGCAAAAAATAAAGAAATGCAAACAGGCTGGAGATCTCAGCTTGGATTCTCAAAAAGAAATGGGTTAAAAAAAAAAACAATTAAAAAAAAAAAGAGAAACAAAGTCTAAGGCTTCGTTTATTTTCCTTTTATATATTTCTATGCTTTGATGAAGACCGGTGTGATTAAGCATGGGAACAACATAGACAAAAATTTACACTTAATCGAATTTAGCCAAAAAAATTTCACATTTACTTCCAAATAAATGAAGCAAATTTACAACATATAAATGAAGCAAGTTTACAACACTTATTATGAGCGTTGTTGTGGTTGTTGTTTTAATTATCCCACTAAGAAAGTTAAATCGTGTTTGGGTTCATCATGAGAGTTTCAAATGAATTGGCTCATCTAAGAACCTTGTAGATAACCGTGCTCTACTAAAAACTCATGAAAAGTACCTGTATGAAGCAAAAACAAACAAGCAAATAATTTGAGAACAAAGCCAAATATGTTCGTCACACTGCTACACTGGGTATTATTGAACATTTATTTAGTATTTCTAAATTATTGACATTTCAGTGTCGTATATAGTGTATACTAAAACGCCAGATAAAAAAAGTAGTATTATTCTTTTACAGCAAGGTATTACTATTTTATTTACAGCAAGTGACGCAGTATTAAGCGAATAAAGTTACACATGGCACGGCGACAAACCTCAGTCTGTATATACCAATGCAATAGATTACATGGTCAATGTGGGACAGGGTGGGGGGAAAAGCAAGTCTTTTTTGAACGTTCTATAAAAGGTAGCACAAAGTCTCCCGCATTTTCGAGCTAGAGAGGGTTAAGTTCCTCTTTACTTGTTGAAAACTCAGTTACCGTTGAAAAGCTCTGGTTTTGACGAGTTTTGGGAGAAAGACATTATAAATTTCTCATATTTGAGATGAACTCTTCCAATAAAACAGCAAACTAACAAACAAAAGAAAAGAAAATCATAAATCTTAGTTTGTGAAATGCAATGGTATAAAACAGCGGTTACTCTTTGTAATTTTGGATTTATTGAGGCTGTTAGTTTCTCCAAAAGTGGAAAACACACTGCATTCATTTTGTTGGGAATGATATCAATTCGTTCTTTGTTAGACGAAATCTGTTAATTGTACCATTCTTTTAACAGCTAGATTCATTTGAAGGAGCGCCGAGCCACCCTCGGACAACCCCTCGCCTTCCTACCCACTTGAGTGCAGTTGCACCTGCACTTCAAAAACTGCTGCAGTGGCCCTTAACCGTGGTGTTCAAGTGGTGCCCTTATACGAGTTACAGAACGGTAGCTGGATATAACTTACCATACGTTAATTTTCTGTTCCTCGTCTGTACCCGAACAACACTCGACACAATTGTAAACTTTAAGAAAGCGAAAAGCACTCTCCTTCTCATCCTCGATACCTAAAATAACACAAAATATAGTCTCTCCCTGGGAAAGGTACAGTATACTATACTGTCTAGCACTACTTTACTAACTCAACGGAATGATTACGTAAATAATATTTTTTTTTCCTATGAGATGTTTTGTCTTTATTTCTTATGCCTTTTAAATGGTGCAAATATTACTGATCAAAACATTGCAATAAGTGAAAATGAGCCAAGCTGATCTCTTTGTTATATTCCATCCGACCAACTGTTTCCACATCATACTGGTAGTCTGATTAACTAATTCTCTGTTGTATTCCAATAAATAAAGTTATTGCAATTGAATTGTTTAAGTATGGGATTTCTTCCAGATGTCCTGAGGTTTCCTAATTAATTTCGCCTAGATTTGGCGAATTTCCTAAACACAGTTCATTTCTTCGGGTACGGGTTTAAGATAATTTTACTGAAGGGTTTACAATAATTGTTTATCTGCACCCTCATATAATCACGATTACGAAACGTTTTAAAATGGTATTTGTCTTGTAACCAGCTTACCTATAGGTAACTATTCTGTTAAATTTATTGAAAAATAAATTAAAGTAAATACGAATGAATAAATAGCGTCAATGAACCGTTTTAATGATGGCGCTAGTATTTTAAAATTTTCTGAAGCCGGTGCAATTTGTGAAAGCTAGACATTTTTACATGTATGCCGACTTTGTTTAATAGCAACTACTCAAGCGTTTCAACTGGAGCGAACGTAGCCTTCATCTTAACTTTTATTTCTGATTTAGAGGTTCTTTAAAGAAAGATGAAGAGAAATGCAGAATATCAACCCTGAGAATTTCTCCCGGGAGTATCTCCCATGAAAAAGCGAAAAACATTGTTCCGAGCAGGATTCAGAACCACTGACTGATAGAATTTGCCACAGTGTGGATGAGACCGCAATGGTGCAGTGCATATCATGCCCAACTAGGAATTCCTTAAAACACCTCCTCATTTAAAGTAAACAGACTGTATAGACGAAAAACACTTACTTGGCACATTCCTCTGGCTGAAGTGTTGTATACGTATATAACACTCGATCGCAAGAATCATTATGCTGTGTAACTGAATGAACATCTGCTTTACTTCATATATAATTGCGGCGACGTGCTGGTGCAAAGTTTATTTATTTGGTAACAGGTTGCCACGTTGATGCTATAGGTAACGGGTCATCTTTCATATGAAAATGGGGTTAATTTACATGCACATGTACGTAAAACGTATGAAAATGAATGTTTTTATCAATGAGGTAAGCAAAAGAAATAACAAGTAGAAGAACTATCCCTTTGCACTTGAAAATTGCTGAAAAACGGACATTTTTTGTATGGAAGCTGACTTTGAGCGCGATTTTCCAGAAAGCAGCAACAAAGTCCTTTAAACCAAGGACAGAATATGTTAGATTGGTCTTTCATTAAGCAGAATACGTTTAAGCTTTTAAAATTTATGGACAAGAACCACTATCCCTGCGAGTTTTAAAAAGTCTGGTAGAAACGTAGCCTACTTAAGACCAGCAAGCTATTGTTTTAACTCTAGTAGGAATAACAATGGCTGTCAAAAATGGCAATACGCAAGTGAAAACCACTCGGTTGTGTAGTAAGCCATTAGCTGTTGCCGCGTTCAACTTTAAAATATCTATAAGCCGCGCGACTAAAATTAATTTAATCTTAGACTAATAATCCAAATAATCCAAGCGTATGCGCTTCACTAGAGAAATGAGTAGAACAAGTAAAAGTTTACTCATTGACTTAGTAAATAATAACATGTTAGCTCGAAACTGTTTTCCTTGAACCTCGACAACATAAGCATTCTCTAACATCACACTTGCGAAAAACTTTTTCAACAAAACTCAAAGCGGTTTACAGGAGATTGTTGTTCGACCCAAGTTCTAAAAGCATCGTAACATTCGATCCGGTTTAAGCGATATGCTTATTCTTGTAGTTAATGACAAAAAGTATTTACTGGCCTTTAAAGACCTCTACGTTTGTGTGGTCACGCTCATTATCTTTTAAGGCGAATTTTTTTTTTCAAGCAGATTGTTTTATTTAACGACGGGAGTTCGGCTTTTAGGCTTGGCTAAATCGAAGTTATAAAAGGGAAGTCGATTGAATTGAAAAGAAAAGGAATCTTAGACAAAATGAATGAAATAAATATCAAATCCAATAAGTGAAATATCAGCCCCATAAAGCCCACCTAAGGGACTACGTATAATAGTACAAACTAGATTGACTTGCTAGCTGCAGCTCGTTCCAGACAGAGTCGCGACAATTTAGCAAAACTCTTGACTACGGGAAATCGCAAAAGAGTCGGAGTTCAAAAGTAGCTAAGTAGCTAAACATATTCTTGTGAAAAATCGGACCCTTTGAAAAGTTTACGTGTTCAAATTTTCATCAGGTATCGAGACAAAAGGACTAACTTAGTCTGTAAAACGTATAATCGTGAGTTTAATGATAAACAAAAACAAACAAACAAAAAAACAAATAAAATAGGCAGAAACGAAAGCAAAAACACCAAAAGCAAGAAATAATAACAATAATAATAATAATAATAATAATAATAATAAATCTTAATAGTAATAACAATAATAGTAAGTGGGCGATGTCGGTTGATCGTCCGTAGTCCTGATTAGACAAACTTGCTTATCGCGTTATGCACTCAAAAAATTAAAGGTCTTCGGCTAAATTGCTTTAATTTACTTGTACTTAGCACTTACTTAATTTCTAAAATAGAAGGGATTATACTAATGGATCGGGAATTGCTGTGCAAAGTAACCTGAGTGCTGTTCAGCAAATGGCAAGGAGACTAGGCTGCGGTTGAGTCTCAAGCATGTTTAAGCTAATTTTGGACAATACGTTAATAGAAAAATATTTTAAAAAGTTTACAGTACTAGGAAAAAAAAACAACACGTACTGATCTTCCCGACCTGGCATGCATGTCCTGCTATAAAACTACTTCAAAGTCATCTTCTTCGTCACTTTCCGTATCTGCATCAGTCTCGTACTCATCGGGCTGCTGTATGTGGCATGCATCTTGTTGCTGGCCTAAGTTTCAATCCATTTCAAAAGACGACGGGAAACAATATGTACCACACACTTCCACACTATGCTTTATTTCATGCACATCAATTTGCCATCTCCACCCGCAAATAGCAAAAGCTAGACGAGGCGGGCGGAGAGGAAAGGTTACAGCAGTCATAACAGATAATATAATAATTGTAAAGTAACTAAATAAACTATCTGGATAAATAAGAATTACTGAAAAACAAGCTAAAGTTACAAAATATATAGTCTTACAGAATGATATTACAACCAAATTTACTACTAACAGAACCTATCGATTATTAGTACATTGAGTCAAGGATGCAGAATTTGCCATTTTTTGTAGGAGAATGGGCACTTCAATATAATCGTCCTCTGCTTCCATTATCGAGAGCAAAAAGTCATGAAAATTTTTCTTAAAAGCTCCTTTGGAGAGTTGACGAAGTTCGTTAGGAATTGCGTTCCAAAGTTTAGCTCCAAACCTGGAAAAAGAATCTTGATTTATTAGTGAAGAAATCATAGATGTTAGACGGAGCATTCATGCAGGAAACGTCAAGCATTATAGAAGATACTTTACGTTAAAGTGAATCAATCTTAATGAAAGTTTCAGACATTATTACATACATTGTGAAGATTATGGTATTTGATTTTTAAAAAAAATTCGTTCTAGTAGTTTCAGAAATAAACAAAAAAGCGCTAAAAGTCAAGATTTAGAATAAAGTTGCGCTTAGACCGGTGGTAAGAAAGCAGGTTGGTTTTCAAGATCGCAAGAACGAAAATACAACAAACTTTCCCAGCATCGAAATATGATATTAAGCAGCATTCCGACGCTACTTAAAATTAACTTAAGTTATTTAGAACTTTTTTATTAAATAATTTATCACTGCTATTGAAAATACGAGGTTTGAAATATATTTACGTTTTATTTGAATTCAAACATACAGAATTTTTTACTTCTCATGGAGGAAATTTTCTAAACACCAAACTTTAATAAGTTCCTAGTGTTGGATTTTTAGTAGCAGGTCTAGATTGCGCAAAATTCGGCTTTTATCAATTTCCAATTTTTTTGTTTATTGTTGTCATAGTAATATCGATTTTAGTTAAAACTACATTTTGAGGAACTTCAATTCATAATCAATCACTGGCGAAAATTTTATAGCGATCGGACATGAATAAAATCCCTGTTATGGTGATTGAAAAATATCGGTATGGTCTCCGAAAAACTGTATCGAAACACCTTAGAGATTAAAGAAACGGGACAATTCGACTTTCGTGACCGTAGCCCACTCCGAATCTGTAGCTCCTTCACTATATGGTTACAAAGTCTTGGGCGTAGCTCAACGCGCTTAATGTTTTTGTGTTGAAGTAAGAAACCGCGGGTACGTTTTCCATCTGCGCTGTCAAAAGTTCTTTGTACCTCGCTACAGACTTAGTCAGCTGATCCTCTTTCGTGTCTCTCAATGTTACCTATTTCGCAGACGTTCATTTTTCGTGTATTTCAAAAGCATCAAGATATCCAAGGGTTGGAACACGAACTTAATAGTCTCAATAGTTAGAACTACAACATCAGTTTCAAAAATGATTTCCCATAGGTACAAATTAAATTCCATGTACACGCAGTTGAAGGAAAGATGTTGTTTTCTCTGAGCCATTAAATTATTTTTGGCCAGATCCAATGTTAAGAGTCACAGCTATTTTCTCTGGGTAGTTATGTTTAACTTGACGATCTTTCGGGTCCATGAAAACAGTATTTCCTTTTTCTGAACACAAAAATCCTGTTAATATTACAAGACGAATTATTTGTTGAGCTTTGAGCTGTCCTTCGTACCTGTAATGGCGACCTGCCACGTTTATGCCTTGCTGGTCTTATTCGCGTGGTTTTCTTTACCCACGGTGCTTCCAATTAGGACCAAAATTTCAGATACAACCTTCTTCAATTTGACAACTATTTCCGTGGACCAAAGCTGCCCTTTCAAGCAGAAACATGTAATCGAAGACCTACTTTATAACAGCCAAAGCGACTGCGGACAACGCCATCTTCACGTCGACTTCGCGTATAATCCTGTCCGAAAGAGATATCTACGAAGAAAATTCATATCCAGGAAAACATTATACTACTCGAATGCTGTGGCAACACACAATATTCTACTCCTAAGAGGGAGAGACGTGGAAAGTAACCCTGGCGACAAACCTAAATGTCCGGCGTGCCAAAGAACTATCGCCGTGAACCACCGTTCATCGATGTGTTCTTCTTGCCACAGTAATTATCATATTAAATGTGGCGGTTTTTCCATCAGTCAACGCAGAGATCTGCTCGGTCCAACTAGTCTATCAGAGCCATGGATGTGCAATTGCTGCAGCCTAGGAACTTTACCATTTTTTACCACGTCTCCTGAAGAATTGATCTCCTTATTTGTGGACCCAGCAAAACCCGATTTGGACAACTCAGCGGCAAACGACTCGCTGTCATCCCAATCACCGTTAGAATGGTTTACTACGAACATTACTGGTTACTATAAGAAAAACTTGAAGATTGGCCATCTCAACGTCAACAGCATCTTCGGTAAGTCGGACGAAGTCATCAATTTACTCGACAAATGCGCCTTCGACATCCTGTTTATCAGCGAAAGTAAGATCGATGAATCTGTCTCTACTTCTTTATTTACTCACTCGCAATATCGTATCATTCGACGAGACAGAAAAAAAGGAGGTGGAGGATTACTCGTCTATATCAGATCAAACGTAACGGCCCGTCGACAAGTTAAATTTGAGCCTGAAGGTATCGAATCGATCTGTTTAGACGTAAAGGGATGTGCTAATAACTGGTTTCTGGTATGTGCTTGCTACCGCTCCCCTGGTAAATGCAAAGTCAAGGATTTTATTCCAGCCTATGCATCAGCAGCAGAGAAAATGTACGTCAAACGGAAAGAAGTCATGTTTATCGGGGACTTTAATATGAATATGCTTGAATCACCTGATAACCCAAATGGCCCTAATAAAGATCTGACCAAGTTCAGCCAACAATTCTGTCTAACGAATGTTATTCACGAGGCTACAAGAACAACTAATTATTCAAGAACTCTACTTGACATTGTTTTAACATCACACCCTGAGAGGTTGGCGACAAGTGGAATTTTGCAAGTCGGGATTAGCGATCACGACCTGATCTTTGTTGTGAGGAAACAAAAGCTACCGAGACCTAAGGCAAGAACAGTAGAATTCAGATCCCTGAAGTATTTAGACTCGAACACATTTCTTTCTGATCTCAGAAACGTCCCCTGGGACAGCGCTTATATTTATGACAACATCGATGACATATGGGCACATTGGTCTGGCCTATATAAACAAGTCCTAGACGAACACGCACCTGTAAAACGAATACAGCTTCGTAACAACCAATTGCCGTGGATCAGCCCAGACATTCAAAAGCAGATTCGCATACGAAACCGACTCTACAAGAAATTCCGTCGCGCACCAACAGACTCAAACTGGTGTAAGTACAAAGAACAACGGAACAGAGTTACAGGTCTAAAGAGAAGAGCAGTCAAAAATTTCTGCGCCGAGGCAGCCTCAGGAACATCATCTGCTGGTTTATTCTGGAAAAAGATGAAACCTCTTCTTCCGAACAACAAATCTACTACTGATGGCACAGCTAACATTCATCTTCTGGATGATGGGAAACTCGTATCCAATCCCAGCAACGTATTTAACGACTTCTTTGTAAATCCAAGAATACAGGACTCTGCCTTGAGCTTAACGGAAGAGAATTTCGGCGACCATCCTAGCATAGCAGCAATTAAAAGCAAATCATACAACCTTGACTTTGCTTTTAAGGAAATCAACAAAGAAACCGTAACCAACTACGTATTAAAAATGAATGCCAAGAAATCCACTGGCCCCGACGGTTTCTCTCCAAAGATTGTTAAACTTTCCGCTATAGCCGTGGCCACTCCGTTAACGTCTTTGTTTAATTACTGTATTCGCACGAGTACTCTGCCCAAAGAATGGAGAATGAGTAATGTCACCCCCATTCATAAGAAGGGCGATGTGACCGATAAAAACAATTACCGACCAGTCAGCGTTATTTCTGCAATCCCCAAACTATTTGAGAAAGTGCTGTTTGACCAGATGTACGCCTCCTTTGCACCAATTTTTTCGCCCAACATGTCGGGTTTTCTTAAGGGACACTCCTGCGTTGATCAAATTAACAGATGATTGGAGACGCGCACTTGATGAAAAAAAAGAAGTGGGTGTAGTTGCTATCGATCTCTCCAAGGCCTTCGACTGCATTTGCCACAACCTGCTGCTAGCAAAGTTAAAAGCGTATGGCTTGCAAGAACCAGCCCTACAACTTTTAAGATCATTTTTGCACGACCGTAAACAAAGGGTAATATGCAATAATACGCGCTCTAGCTGGTCACTTTTACAGTGCGGCGTCCCGCAGGGAAGTCTCCTTAGCCCCTTACTGTTTAACATCTTTATGAACGACATAAACGAATCTGTTTCCGTCTCCTCCCTCCGCCTCTACGCGGATGATACAACCGAATATATGGCGGACGAAAGTCCTCTTGTGCTTCAACACGTCTTAAATCAAGACTTGGAAAAAGTATCTACCTGGCTTAACTACAACTATCTTCAAGCCAACGGGGACAAGACACAAGCAATGATTCTTGGGAATTCAACATACAAGTACGATTTGCAGTTTGATGGCACCTTAATCGATATCAAAGAACACTTAAAGATCCTTGGAGTATGTCTGGACAATGAGTTATCTTTCAAAGAACACACAAATGTAATGCTGAAAAGAGTATACGCTAAGATTGCCGCACTTCGTCGCCTCAAGCGCTTAGTACCCATAGACACTTTATTACTTTTATACAGGAGCTTCATAATACCGCATTTTGAGTATTGTAATTCTTTACTGATTGGTATAGGTAAAACGCTCAACAAAAAAATGGAAGACGCTAACTACTACGGTCTACGTACAGTAATGAACACGGGGAAAACTTCTAATTATGAGTTATTACTCAAACTGCTGGGCATGAGAACGCTAGAACATAGACGTATTGTACAATCTCTGATAATATTTTTTAAGTGTTTTAAAGAAAATGGCCCACGTTATATCGCCAACTTATTCAAGCCCCGGGTCACGCCATACAATCTTAGAAGCAGCGGGCTAAACGTAGAACAACGCCCTTATAATAGCAGATTCTTCCACGGCTCGTATTCTTATATCATCTCTAGAATTTGGAATCAGTTACCGCCGGCAGCAAAAAATGCAGCAAACGTTCCAGCTTTTATCAAGCATCTTAATACAACAAACTTTGGTGGCTGCCAATGCAGTTCTTGTCTCAAATGATTCCTTTATAGGCATGTTGTATTTTTATCGTTTTTTAATATTGTATTTTCAACGCATATTTTTAGGTTATTCAATGGTATGATAATATTGTATTTTTTAATATATAGTTTTTAAATCCTTTTTTTTTTTTTTTTTTTTCTTTCTTTTAACATGTATGTCATACACTTCTATCATGAGCCCCTGGCTCGGGAGACTTGGGCAACCACTCCCCGTGTTTTTTGACGTAAAATAAATTACCTTACCTTACCTTTTCTACAAACCGCTCTATGGCTGACGCTTAATTTTTGTTTGCCTGGTACTACCCTGGTGACTTTTGCATATAGTAAAATGAGTTAATGTGCCACCGGGTCTTCAGTGGGACAGAAAAAAGTCAGAAGTAGCATTTGTGTTTTGAAAACTTTGTTGCTTTCATTAACATCAACGATCGTATTCAGTAGTAATGTTTAACTTGACGATTTCTTGGGTCCGTGAAAACAGTATTTCCTTTTTCGAACACAGAAATCTTGTTAATATTATAAGACGATTATTCGTTGTTTTGAGCTGTCTACAAACAGCTCTATGGCTGGCACTTAACTTCTGTTTGCCGGGTACTACCCTGGTACCTTTTGCATATAGTAATATGAGTTAATGTGCCACCGGGTCAGCAGTGGGACAAAAAAGTCAGAAAGTAGCATTTGTGTTTTGAAACCTTTGTTGCTTTCATTAACATCTGTTCAACTGTTAACTTTTCATTTATCAGTTAACTACAATTTTTTTGGCCAATTATCAGTTAACTGCTACCCCATTGGCACCCTCTTTACTGATGTGGTCTTTTATGATAAAATTGTGATCCTGTCTTGAATGTTGTCTATTGTTATTCGTTTGAGTGAATAAAGAAAAGTTTTGCTTTCTCGCATTGAATGCTTATAATAATTAGTAGAGTAGATGTATATCATAAATTGAGCTGTAAACTCCAACACAGGGACACTAGTACTCATGCACTGAATCACTGAAGTGATATGACCGGGGGGCGGGTGGGGGTTGGGGAAGAGACGATGTTCTCACAACTTGCAAAGCGGTCACCCTTCGTGGTGGTCAGCGGGTAATTGGTGTTTTTCCCACAGTAAATATTTTAGGGGTGACGAATGGTCTTTGCGAGCATTCGCGAGCATGCCGAGCACTGCGATTTTTTTGCGAGCACGAGCAGAAATAAAAAAATTGGGGAGCACGAGCAAGCGAGCACTCGTTTAAATTTTCCGAGAAAATCGAGCAAAGGTAAAATTTTGCGAGCAGTTAAAAATTTTAATGGACCATTCATCACCCCTTATTTTGATGGAAGCTGGATAGAAGCGAGAAGCTAACCGGCAGAGGAAATGATTAAAAAATTGAAAAAAATAATATCATGCATCTTTGTTTTTCTTGCATCGTATTTGTCTTTTGGTACTGAAATCGCGGGGAAACTAAACCGCAACCGTGTTCGATCTTAACCAACAACAACACGCTCGATCGATTTACCGGTTACATCGTTTTTGCCGAGCGAGGACATCAAAACATTGTAGAAGTTATGATGCTGATTAAAGTTATTGGAGAACATGTCAAATTTATCGGAAGTAAGTATATTCAAGAGAGCCTTATAAATATGAGCTTACAGCTGTACATATCATACTTGAATAAACATTATTTTAATAGTCACACTTCATAACGTTTCACTTCGTTTATTACGACCAGTCAACACCTTGAATTCAAAGTTAAAATTCAAAACCATCCCAATAAACAAATCAAAACTACTACTGAAAGGTATGTACCTTGAAGGCGGACCTCAACTTTCCTAAGGTTTGCAGCAAAACACTGCTCGATAGCTCATCTCTGCGGGGGTTCTTATCAGCTATACGCAGCTATATGTTACATATTCCAAACTCTGCAGAGGGAAATTGTTTAACAGAAAAAGAAAACCATACACTATGTCTGAAAAGCGACGTACATAAAACCAAAAAAATTGCCAATTACCAAAATATAATAGTGAGAAACAGTCCCTCCTTAGGCCGCCATGTCTTTGTTTCTTCTCAAAACCGTTATCTATTGTTTTTGACATAATGCGTATGATCAGTACACAAATCCGCTGGCAAGACCCTTGCTGATCGCTTTGCAAGTTGTGAGAACATCGTTTGGATTTTATTTAAGAGAATGTATGGGAAGTAGCTCCCCCACCCCCTAGATGTGACCGACAGATTGCAAGTTGAAAATGAATAATCACCCAGGCTTGGCCACTGAAATATTTACTGCAAGTAAAGGTTATGTACATGTATGAGATAGTTCATGGCCCTTGCTCGTCACTGCCACATGTTTCACAACTCAAGGTCGTGCTCTACCAGCCCCCGGTTGGCCCATGGTGCTTAACTATTGTTCCGGGGCAACTAGGAAATTTTTTCATAGAAATCATGTGCTGGGCACCCAGGATTTCACAGGTTTGGAGCACTGGGCTCCTTTCAATTTTTCTTAGAACACAGCCTTGCTACTTCAAAAACACCTTGGTGTATCTTTTAACCTGGATAGACTAATGTTATTCCTATAAATGAGGTAGCTTCATGGCCCCTTCCCAAAATACGTACTCGTACTAGGCACTGTCCACCCTAGCCTGACATTTGATCTGCACACTTGTTATAATCACAAGATAAATGTGAGGACCCAGCTTAGAACCTGGAGAACAAGTTTTGGCCTTTAACTCTTACAGTGTGCAATATAGAAAGCCATCATTTTTTTGTCATACCAGGGATTACATTAAACAAACGAAGGACTGTAATGCTGTTTAAAGGCTGCAATTTTATTCTTTTTTGTTGCCTGATTTAGCATAGTCTATTTTTGGGGTATTATATTGCCTGAGCCAAGCTACGGCAGGGCCCGCGCAGGGGGAAGGGGCTGTAAATAAATAAAATTAAGTACAGTGGAACCTCGATATAACGAAGGGCCAAGGATCTGGCAAAATGTGTTTGTTATGACGAGGTTTGTTAACTTATATCGAGCTTCTTTTTCATATTGCCTTATATTTTACTATTACTGGAGTAAAAAAAAAAATAGTTTATTAGACCAAGGACTTCGTTATAGAGGTTCCATTGTAATATACATTCTCATATAAATAGTACTGAAGTATCTTTGTTGGAATAAGAATCTTCCAGCATCTAAATTTATTATTGGCCTGTTTTGATCCCGTCAGTCTGATGCGTAGTAAGTCTCAAAGCCCCTATCTTAACAAAACTGCACTTCATCCTAGACTTCTGCATTTTCAAACCAGCAAGGCTATGTAGCATTTGCAACGATGCAGAATAGTCTTGTGATGAAGGTTCTCGATTAAATCTGAAGACTACTCCACGAACTGCGGTATCTCAAAATGAATTATATCGGCTGATGATGTGGTCTCTGACGTATTTCAGTGACATATTATTAGACAAAATGAAGTGTTACAGGAACCTACAGTGTAATATCATGGTGATCTGCAAACTTTTAGCGGTGGATCCAGCATGTGCAATCACGCTCAGCAGGAGAAAGGTACTTTTTGGTGGCTTGAAATTTATAAACATGACTGTGCTGAACAATGAATCAAGAAACGTTCAGTAATCTGACAGTTCTAATTTCTCATGTAGTAGTATAAGAGTAGAAATCTCTTCAGTGAAAGAGACTTTTTTTGTTTCCTTTTAGGCCTCGGTTTCTATATATGTGGCCTAACGCTCGCATTTCAGTGATGGGTGGAGAGCAAGCCGGTACAGTGCTGGTAAATATAACCTGCAGAGATCAGAGAGCAAGGGAAGGAAAGAAGTCTGTATATTGAATTTGCATTAAATCAGTCAGTTCCTCTTTTCAAGAGGAAAAAAAAAAAAAAGAAGAAAGATCACTAAACGATACTTATCTTTAGTGGCTTTATCCAGTGTTTCATTCACAGTGAGGACTACCTTGAACAGCACAATAAAATAGTACCACAGGAAAGTAGTACTCAGTAGCTTTAGAATTTCACCTACAGAATTATCTTGTTCAGCATTGTAAGCTGCACTAAAATATACTATTTCAGAGGAGGTCCTCTGCATAATTACTTGATCAACTGACGTGTCTCACTTTGGTTATATTTTATTTACTTTGATCATATGAGAGGACGAGCCCACGGGGCTTTATAAAGGTCTTTAGTAACTTTTAACATCACGCTTCAGGATTTCGAGACGGAAACAACGTTTCTTTTGACAGTATATGAGGAGATTTTCATCAAAGAGAAGAAAGGAAACTGGGTGACTAAAATATTCCCCTTTAGCCGGTGATTCGACTACAAGGTTTTTTACCTCTCATATATGTATCATTTGTCTTGTTTCATATTACAGCTTACTGTGGAAGACGAAAATCAAATCAAAGAAGCTATTTTTTATCCGCAAGGTAGGCTGCCAACTACAATAATTAGAGTCCTGCGATGCATTATTCACATTTCAGTTACGCACGTCAGGATCAGAGTGAAATAAATAGAGGATATATGTGCAGAGATACGGAATTCTTTTTGATTGTTTTCATGAGTGAGCGCAAATATGTTTCATAATGTTGGCAGGCCATACACGACTCCCTTTGGCCAAGTTGTTGTATATCTTTGACCTTTAAGCTTCATAGTTTGAGTTGTTCATAATGTTGACAGTCTATTCACGTCTATCTTTGGCTCAGTTGCTGTTGCTTTAACCTTACCATGACAAGCTTAGGCCGGTTCAGGAATTTGGGCCCCCGCTGCTTTTTTACCTAAATCACAGTAGGAGCTGAAAGAGGAACCACAATAAAAAGAAGAAAAGCCTTACGAAGGTGTTATAAGCCGGATTAAGGTATAAGAGTTTTCTTAAACACCTGATATGTAATAAATAAAACAATGGGACAGGGCTACTCTTTTTATTTGCTGTTATATTTTTCGCGGGCTAGCGGTTTCGTGTCGGCTTGGTTAAAAAATGTACATCACCGGAATTTTCAGTTTTAAAACGCCTTTATCTTAGTTGCCATTGTATTGGTAAAAGATCACATAAAGAAATTTGTTAGAGAGAAGTAAATACTTCAAAAGTTTATTCGTTAGACACAGGAAAATAAATGCCCCAGTGTACTCGTTAACTGTATTTGTTAAACACAGGTAAATTGATGCCCCAGTGTATTTGTTAGACCCAGGCAAATAAGGATCAATTCTTCGCTTGAAATATATGCTCATGTTTACAGATGTTTCCTGAGGAAAGATCCAGATTTTTTGTAGACCAGCTTTAATATATTTACATGTATCGGCTTTATAACACACGAAGCCTAACATTTCTACGAGTAAAATGATTGTCCTAATCGAAACCCCTCGGCTTTATTAATTTTATAGTAACGCAATAATGTTGAACAGTTTCATTAGCGACTGAGCTGGTCATCATAACCACTTTTGAGCTTCAGCGAACATTAGATCAAACTCAAATAGCATCAACCTCGTTCCCAGGTTCTCTCTCCTACCCGTCTCTCTCTCTCTCGCTCCGTAGGGACGGGTAGGAGAGAACCCTGGGAACGAGGTTGAAATAGCATCTTTATAGCGCCACGTCTTCGACATAATAGTCCGCTCGTATTTATAGTTAAAACGTTTTCTTTATGTAAAGATTTGTAATTGCTCACCTTGTGGCCGTGATAGTAATGATTTTTACCTGTTTCAGTGACGATCACAAGATAGCCAGCATGTGCACAAGCAAAAATTAAACGAGAAAAAATTCGTCGTGAGCGCCATTGCATTTGAACGCGCAGTAGAGCGAGATTACTTCATTTTTCCAGCTGATATTTCCGAATATGGTATTGCTGTAATAAATTAACCCCAATAAGTAACGCAGCATCTTGCTTGGGTTCTTTTTTCTGTTGCTTTTTATGAAGTCACCGTCAGCAGGATCCAAATGTCCTCTGATTCTGTTTTAACTGTTCCAAACGGAGAAATATTTTTAGGGAGAATTTTTTTAAAATTTGAAATAGCACACGCAACATCAAATTGCTTGTGACCGGATATGTAATCAACTATCTTACCGCAGATTGCCATGGCTAACCAAAAGGAAAGCAAATGGCCGCGGGATTTTAACTCCTTGGGCAAATGCATGCTGTGAATTCCTGAACCGGCCTAAGCCTCTCATGTCATAGTTTAGCTCTTACGAGTATATCTTGTAGTGACTTTCCTCTTTTGCAAGATATTAAGGGAGGGTCTTTAAAGATTTCTCTAAGCAACGGTTGGTTTTCTATAAGATACCATTTGTGCATGATGATTTTTTTTAGATTCGGTACTGATGGGCGATATTCTGTCACGAATCGTAGTATTTTCTTGTGTGTTTTTGTTTTGTTTTGCAAAGCCGACATTCTTTCGTGATGCTTGACTTCTGATAGGTGTTTATCTATCACTTTATCTCTATAACCCCTCACACGGAGTCTTCGCTTGAAATTAGTTATGTTCTCTTCGAACGTTTTCTCAGAAGAGTTTGTTCTGAATAATATTAAGGCCTCGCCTTTTATGAATCCTTTCTTTACCCCTGGGGGGTGACATGAAGAGAAGTACGTGTATTGGAAAGTTTCTGTCGGTTTAAAGTGTGTACGCACATCTAGGATTGATTCCTTCTTAAATCTTTCTCCTTTGTAAATACATGTATCCAGAAAGGCGGTTTCTGTTTCTGAAACTTCAGCAGTAAATTTTATGGTCGGGTGGTGGTTATTTGCTAGTTCGATGAATGAGTATATTTCTTCTTTGTCTACATTCCACAATGAGAATATGTCATCGATAAATCTCTTCCACACTAGTGGTTTGTCCGGACTTTTGTTAATAATTTCTGTCTCTATTGCAGACATAAAAATGTTAGTAAATGCAACTGCCATTTTTGTTCCCATAGCTGTACCTTGTACTTGGAGGTAGTTTTTTCCAACAAATTGGAAAGAATTCTCCCTTAGGATTAGTCTGATCATATCTGCGAGGTATTGGCTGGGTATTGGAGGTTTGTTTTGCATAGAATGTTTCGTATGCTTTGCATATAATGGTAATTCCTTCCTCCTGTGAGATGTTTGTGTATAGGCTAGTTACATCCATAGAGACTAAAATACCATTTTCTACGACCCTGGTTTTCTCTATGAAGATGATAAAGTCTGTCGTATCTTTAAGATACGATTTTTTGCGATTTAGTAATTGGTTGGAGGAGACTATCAACAAATGATGAGATTCTTTTCTTTCCGTCGGGCCTTCGCAGCCCGATATGATCGGTCTTCCAACTGGTGTTGGTTTGTGAATCTTTGTGAGAGTGCAGAATTGTGGTATTCGTGGTGGATTTGGCGTGAGGGATAGCCATCGTCTTGTTATCTCGTCGATCCAGCGGACACTCGTAAAGTCCTGGGTCTGAGTTTAAGCGCGGCACTCAATGCTCCAATAGAAGATACCAAATTTGGTGTGTTTAGAATGTAACCTTGGCAACTGATAAAAGGTGTAATTGTTCGCCCCGTGAAGAGCGGTGCCATAATCAGAAGGTTAGCATTTGGTAATATCGGCTGAAGGCAGATTGTTTCTTCTAGTAAAATTACATGAAGAGGGATCTAAGTCCAACTTTACTGTGTAATATAAAATAAGATAGATAAACAGAACTGGAATACTTTGGACCCGAGTCATTTGCTTCGTAACCTACATCCATATCCACTATACCATCGAGGACTAGCTGTCAAATCCTCTAATTTTTAAAATATGCAGGTACTTATGCTGTATCCCACTGAAAGCTAACCGTTTTCATTTCAGTGCCTAACCCTAACCACTGCAGATCAGTGTTAAAAAATAACTTTAGTGTTTTTTTTTTTAGGAATTCTACAAGGTTCATGGGGTTCTGTTCCAGTATCGTTACGTTAAGAGAATAATGCATTTTGTAAACCTCATAAGGTTTCCAATCTTACTTCACCCGATGTTATCTGATGCTAACCTCATCAGAAATCCTCCTCCAAGATGATGAAATAGGCCATTTCCGAGTTCCAAAAAGTTTCACTTTCAAAACGAGGCTAAGTGCGAAACATTTGTTGTGGAAATGAGTTTTATTTGCATCATAATTAAAACTCATTTCCACAACAAAGGTTTCGCACTTAGCCTCGTTTTGAAAGTGAAACTTTTTGGAACTCGGAAATTGCCTATTGAATTGGGTTTATCCATTCGCCACCTTAGAACGGCAGCGCAACTGGTTCGAGGTAACTTTAGCAATGACTTCTGGAACTGTTACTGGGGACAAGGTAGAAAAAATGGCCAACAGCTGAACAGCGCGTCCCCAGTAAAGATCCCAGAAGTCGTGGCGAGAGTTAACTCGGCCCAGGTTCCTTCTGGTTTGTTATATGGCTAATGGGTACTCGGCAGAAAAACAGTCATTTTGAAAACTCTTGCCTTTGGACCAGTTAAAATCTGAAAAGGCAGAGCGCCTGATTATAGGTTAAGTTTTCAAGCGTTGCCGTCCCTCTTTAATAGTGAACTTACGTAAAAAGACGGCGGAAGAAAACGTCAGAACGTCAGAACGTCAGTTTCGGCGGGAAAAAGGAAACTTAAGATGCAGTCAGTCGGTAGGTCGACGACGACGACACTGAATGTAAACACAAATGTAAATTAAGAATTTGTTCATGCTTAGCGTGCGTATATCGAGTTATGGATGCACGCGGGAAGTTTGGAGAGCACGAAAGATGCGTAAGAGTTGCACGAGGCGATAGCCGAGTGCAACTCTAGCTTCTTGAATGCTCTCCAAACTTCCCAAGTGCATCCATAACTCGATATACGCACAGCTAAAAGCATAAGCAAATTCTTTTATAACAGAGCTGACAAAAATGCTTGCTTTTTGATTAACTGCAAAGTTCTCGTAACGCGCGCTACAGAAAAACAAACGCTTCTAATGGCTGGTTACAAACACGCCACAATCGCCTAGTTTGAAAAAATATTCTTTCTGTGAAACTGAGAAAGAAAATTTGCTTATTTATTCGTTAACGATCAATTGAAACTAAGCAGAAACAAAGATGAAAGTGTCTTAAAGTCCACCTAAAGTTAAAATACCGTCACATGTTCGTAAGACGTCGTGGAGTATGGTTTGGATCCGGCGCTGAGAAGATGTTTATGTTTGCCTTGGCGAAATCCAGAAAACTTGTTTTTTTAGCGAAGACGACTGTCATCCTACTTTACATTCATTTACGAACAATAGCTACAATGGCTGGTCATTACGGCTACTTGAGAAGACCTGGCAGCAGTTGTTTTTATGAGTAATAAATTTGTCTTGTGTAATTTGTCTTGTTATTGCAAGAGAAATTTTCCTGATTTAGTCGGATTGTTCGGCGATAACAAAAGTGCATAACAAATTTAAAAACAACAATAAAAACGGGAATTTTACCTTTAATTGTTGTTAATGACCAATTGGTGTCTTTCCTGTTCCCAGTGAATGTCTCTCGGCCAAAATTTGCTGCAGCTGCTCTTTCGACAAATTTGCGAAACGGGCAACTTGCGAGTTTTTTTTAATTCGGCTTTATTTTTGCTGCTTGTTGGATCAGAACGTAAAAGGTCAATGCCGATTGAAAAATTCGGCAGTTCTTCGCTGGTTTCTTCCATATTTTAAAGAGAAGAAAAACTGCACTGCAGCTTAAAAGACGACAACTTTGCAGCCAGGTAAAAAAAAAATGCTCACGTCATCTCATTTACGCACGGGCGTGCGTAAATAAAGATTTTGTTCATAGCGGCTCAATAGGACCTATATAGGGCAAGCACGCGCGCTATGTTATAAACTGTAATGTCCGTTCGCAACAAACTTTTCCGCATTGGCGTCTTTTAAAACAATGCAATATCTTATTTTTTAAGCCGTACGTCTAACAGGTCTAATTTCATTGACGATGAAGAATTTTTCGTGTTGTCTGACCTTTTCGAGTGGAAAAACCTGCTTTCCGCACGAAGATTATTCAGCTTTCAACTGAATGAAATGACCGAGTCCGAGTATCTGTCAGAGTTAAGATTTGGAAAAAGAGACATGCTGATGTGATAGCTGTTTTCCATACAAAGTTTATTTCCTCTATATTAAACACATTTGATTTGCCTTACCTAAACGTACAAATAAATTTATCACTTACGAGTTCGCTTGCTCGGCCTCCACAGCCGTACGTTGTCATTCTTGGAAGTAAAAGTAATTCATCAGTAGAATTTTCAATCAACATCGCTTGTTAGGAGAAAAAAAGAACGATACCTGGATTTACGAGAATAAAGAAATGCAAAGGGCTTCAAAAATCGCTTAAAACAGCGGATTTATACCTGCCGAAGCTTGTGGATTGCAGGACGACGTGATTCTACTTTGTTTGGCGTCGTCGACGACACCACGACGACGAAATTTACTAGTCGCGCTTGCGCAGTACACTGTAACTCACTTCCGGTCGTCGTCGACAAAGCCGTCGTCGTGGTTCTATAAATCATAGCTCAGAGACGTTCAAAGTAATTTACATAAAGCGTTTTTTGTTTTATGCGAGAATTAATTATAATTTTGATACAAGGGAACTGAAAAATATAGAGAAGTTGGTGGAGGAAACAGTTCAAGCTTTATAGTCCTGTTGGAATGAAATGAGAATGTGCATTTTTTTACAATGTGCGAAATTACATTCCTGGTAGGTGGTCCATGAAACTCGAACAATTTTTTGTATGAACCCTGTCAGTTATCAATGCCATGCGCTTGGTACAAGGAATTGTTTTGTGGCTTCTCTGTACTCTTCGTTAATCAAATATCATCGCTAGGTACGAATTGAATCGTAAAGATATAACATATTTATTCATTTCCTTTGTTTGTCCTAAACTTCGCTATATAAGTGAATTTTTGTGAATCGAAATCAGCTTTAGTGGAATCTATAATTTTTGTTACAAATAACTATTAACTGATTATGTAATTATGAAATACTTGACTAACAAGTCATTTTTCAATAGGTATTGAACAATTGTGATGGTACTGAGTATCGTAAACTTCCGGTTATAAGCCCTGCTCTTATAACTGAGCACCCTCAGTCATAGGCCCTTCTACCTGTAAACAAAAAAAATAAACAATGGCAACAGGACTGAGTGTAGTCCAATTCGGTCTGTAATGATAGGAGTGATAAATAAAATCCGACGACCGCGTAGCGGGAGTCCGTTTTGTTTAACTAATCACGAGTATGATTACAGCTCGAATTGGACTACACGAAGTTCTGTTACCAATTAATCATAACTTAACAATTTTTTTTTAAGGCTCTTTTTAATCAAAGCACAAGAAATTCCGTGAGTGAAAAAAAAAAAACAAAACAAAACAAAAAACAAAAAAACAAAAAAAAAAACGTTTAAGCGCGCTCCGGATACCGTAATAGCGCGTACTGTCCTATTACACTGTCCTATTAGTGCTGAAATCAGGACAGCTGATAGCCAATCAGCTTTGAGAATTTTGTTATAGTTATGATTAATCCGGTTATAATTCTTGCCCGGATGAAAGCCCCTTTCTAGGTTATATTGAAATGAATTCGATTTTTGCTATGTCTGGAAGCGAGTAAATTCAGAAAGCGTTTTGATCAGCACTGCCATTTATCTTGTTTTGAAATGCTCTTTAGCCCGGTTATAAGCCCCCTCCCCTTAAGAAGTGGTGTGAGCCCAGGGTTGATAGAGGGAAGTTTACGGTATTTTGTTCTACCGTAAATCCTCTATTAAGCCCCCTTCTCAAATAAGCCCTCCCTCTCTAATAAGCCCCCCCTCCTCCCTTTTCAGAGGCGGAAAGTTAATAAGCCCTCCCCCCTCCCCCTCCCCTCCATCCTTATTCTTCACAAACAATTAACGTGGACTGATCAGTTATGGTTTATTCAGGTTGGAAATTCATATTTTTTTGGGTGTTCGGCCGCATGACATCCAACTTCATGTGCTGAACTTTTTCAACTTTATGCTCTAGTTCTCTCAAGAAAATAACCGCCCTCCCCCCCTCCCCCTCAAAAGTGCTTGAAAAAAAATAAGCCTCCCGGGGGGGATTAAAATAGGATTTACGGTAACTATACTGATCTGTAGTCATGGTAACTATACTATCTGAAAAGTCAGAATTGAGAGTTGAATTCGGAGATCTATGGGTTGAATGGCTAACACAATGAACAGCTTATTAAGGTAAACCTTATATTACTTTCAATGAGAAATAAAAGCCTGTATACAAGGAGTCGTCTGTTCATTTCATATTAAATTTATACGAGAGTTACTTTAGTATACTGCTTGTACATCAATCTCTAACGATTATTTTTTTTTATGTAGCAGTCTTTATAAATTCCGCTGCGCACTATTTTCCCTGCAGAGGAAACGCAGGGACTACGTTGTAATTATAGAAGCAACAACCTACATCGTTTACATCGGCATCATGAACAAACCATCATGCCCAAAAACTCTGGCCAGCAGATTCTAACTTGAGTATGGATATTCGAATCATAAATCTCGCACTTCTAGAAACTGACGAAATTGGCCCAGCACTGACACTTGTGGTTAAAGCGCAAAAACCACTTTCTTTTTTATTTTATTTGGGCCCTTAAGTGACGGTTTTATGGCATAAATCCTGTACCCATTTATGTGTAATCCCTAGCCAAGTTGATGCAAGCCCGGTTGCAAACCAGCCAAGACGACGGAAATCAAAGTCGCTATGTGCCAGGTATATTCGAGACAAAAAAAAAAAAAAGAAAATTGACTAATTCGCGTAAACAAAACCCACTTTAATCCTTGTTGAGAGTGGTTCAACTCCAGTCAGTTGCTTGTAGAAATTATGTTAGGACTTGAGCCGACTGAGCTATAAAGAACAATAAATGATAATAAATATGAAGCTTATACTGCGCATATTCAATAGAAATATTTTCATATGCGCATTACAGACGATAAGATAAAAATAAGTAAATTAAAAGCTCTATTCAAATAAATAAATAAAAAATTGAATAAAGTGAAACAATAAAAAATAAACAAATAAAATAAACAAATAAAGTCAATTAGAAAGCTATCTTAAAAAAGTACGTTTTGAGAGTTCTTTCAAAAGGTCCTGAAAGGCTCTGAGTGTTTCGGATCTCCGCCGGAAGACTGTTCCACAATTTCGGAGCCGCCAACTGAAAGGCTCGGTCACCAAGTGTATGTAGGCACTGTGCGTTGGCTGGTCCCAACAAAGTCGCATTCCTCTAGCCAAGATTATATCTTGACTGGGCAGCAACAGCATTAAGATCAACCAGACATTGAGCTGCTACTCCTTAGAGGCACTTGAACGTTAATAACACTATTTTAAATTCAATTTTGTATCCGGCAGGCAACCATTGAAGATCCTTTAAAACAGGAGTAACGTGATAGATACAAGGGGTGTTAGTTGCAAGTCTGGCAGCAGCATTTGAACTCGTTGAAGTTTATTAATGTGAATAGTAGGAAGGCCGTATAAAAGACTGTTACACTAGTTCAATTTACTGGTATAATGTATGGACATGGGAAATGGCGGTTTGGTGAGACGGATACTTTCTAATCCTACTTATATTGTAGATATAATTAAAAGACGAGCTGCAGATACTATTGACGTGACTAAGCATATCTAGGTTAGAATCAAACCATGATCCGGCCCAAATTTCTTACTTGTGGTAAAGAATTTATCCGAGATTCACCAACAATAAGGTATGAGGTCTTTATTTTCTCGAGTTGCTGTCTTGTTCAAAGTATAAGAAATTCTGTTTTGTCGGGATTAAGTTTTCATTTATCCATCAGCTTCCAGTTCTGTACATCACGGATACAGGACTGTATAGATAACACAGCAGCAGTTTTGTTAGCGTAATCACCAGGCCCCGGTTGTTCGAAAGCTGGATAGCGCTATCCACCGGATAAATCGCTATCCAGCGGTTAAGTATTACGACAACCAATTGCGCTATCCAGTGGATAGTGATTTATCCAGTGGATAGCGCTATCCACCTTTCGAACAACTGGGGCCTGGAAATTAAGTACCCGAGAAATTAGATACTTATAAGGTAGACCTGGGTCCGAAGCTGCATCCTAGCAACATGCAACGCATGCTCAATAAAGATCTTACTCGATTAATACAGAGTCTTTCTCCAGTACTCGACCGACTTGACATTCCCTACCCAGAACAGTACAGACACTAGAGAAGATTTCCTGGTTGGCCAGACTTTATTAAGGAATAATAAACTTGTACCTTTTAAAACATGAAGGTTTAGTCTCCCGTTTCTTCGTCATTTTCTTCCAGAAGATCTCTGCAATCAACGTTATAAATGCTGCAGTTATCCCACAGCCCATGACCACGTACACGCCCAACATACTGAATAAATTGATCCGCTTTTGAGACAACGCTGCCAAAAAGAAAAAAAAGAAAGGAAGGGATGAAGAGGATGGAAAGAAAAGAATAAGGGTTTTTGACCAAGAGTGAAGTCAAGATGGCTGGACACTGGCTAAGTTCTGTCAATTTTTTGGACCGAGACAAAGTCCCGGGGGGTACTTGGGTAAATTTTTGCTGGGTATGTGCCGCTGGCCTCTCAGAGCCCCTACCCCATTGTAAAAAAAAAAAGAAAGGAAGGGGGGAAGAGGATGGAAAGAAAAGAGGTAAGGGTTTTTGACCAAAAGACAAGATGGCTCGACATTGGCTAAGCCCTTTTTATTTTGGACCGAGAGAAATTCGAGGTTAGTAAAAACGCGACAAAGAACGAGGCCAATATCCATCCATCTTGACCGAGCAAAGGATTCATTATGTGGCCACGAGAACTTTTTATTATGGAAATTATCAAACAATCCGGCTCAAACAATTTGGAAAACTTAAGCCTGATTTGTAAAGTAGTAAGGTTTGCACCACAGATCGTTGGTTTTCGTGGTGGTGTGATTAGAAGTGAGCAAAATATATAATTATATTACTCTGTTGTGTGGATGGGTTTCCTGTAAACTAGTCTTTCCATTTGATGTAATTGATGATGAAGTTCGAGAGTTTCGAACTAAATAAAAACTCTGAAACTCTAAATTTAATCGCCCTGATCATGAGTTAGAACTTTCTTTACGTTACATAACTCGGTCACACTGAGCAAGAAAAGAAACACTTATCTTTCAGCAAAAAAAATTAGTATATGATGATTGTCAATTGAGCTATAGAGTCAATTTAAAACCTAGCTAGACTGCTAATGTACAACCGTCTCTCCTTCTCGTTTCTTGCCGGGATATGGACGTCTCTCGCTCAAATCATCCACAGCGGGGCAAGGAAGGAGAAGACTGACAGCTGCACTTGCAAGAAAATTTACCACCGTTAAATGATTACAAACTGCTACGTTTGATTGATTAGAGGGTTAAGGGATCTCAAGGGTTTCGTGTATAAACAAATTTGTGCAATTTCTGGAATAACTCACTTGTTTCCTGTTCTTTGGGACATTCATTGGCTTTGTCCCACCACTTTCGCTTCAAATCATCAAGGAAGTCATTTTCATGAAGACGCAAAATAGCCAGAGTAAAATTCATAGTATGTGGATCATAAGCTTGAAAACCGAGGGCCAGTCCCTTGGCTCTACTGAGACCTGGAACTGAATGGAAAATGAAGCTTATTTGTCATATTGTTCTGGAAATTCTCTCAATCATAGGATTCAGGCGTGAAGCAATAACGACTGTTTGAGCGTATAACTAAGGGCGCTTTCCATTATGGTCGACCCACTAGACCATTCCTGTCGTAATGAGATTTTCACCTTTAATCAAAAGTATCCAGCCAGATTAGTCAAATCCTGAATAGCTAGTATGCACGAAAGAGATGATTTTTTTTATCTAAAACTCTTGTTAAAAACTTATTTCATTTTCAAAAAGAACTAGTAAGGCCTTGGTCAGGTTGGCAGGTCTGAGTTTTGGAAAGCGCTCTGGAGATACCGCTCTTCAAATAAAGCGCAAAGAAAAATCCCTGACTGGCTGTTTGCCCGGCTAGACTGGTTGTATCGTTTGACGATGAGCTTGCTCCACCTCTACTTCCTTTTTAAAATTTCACGGTCTTTCTTGAGAGAGGATTGACCCGGTTAACCGAGGTTTTTTTTTCGGCTTGTGATACCCATATGCTGGAGCTTTCCCAAATGAACATTTCATCCCCGGTTAATTGGGCAATTTCAACCCTATTTGCTATCTTTTTAAAAAGCTAAACTGGGTGTCTTCGCATCAATTTAATTTCAAAAATAATGGTCCAGTTTTTTTAACCATATTGAAACTGTTTTCTGCAACGAATGCCAAGGATGGACATGGATTGAAACTTGAAAAAATTGGCCCAACCTTTTCACTGAGTCTTAATACTACCGTATTTATTCGAATAAGCACCCAACTCGAATTAGCGCCCACCTCGAATAAGCACCCATCCTAAAGGCAGAAAAAGTTAATAAGCGCCCAGCATCGAATATGCGCTCAACTTACCCCCAACCCCACCCTCCTCCTCCCACTCTAACTCAAATAAGCGCCCACCCCCACCCCACCCACTTGAGTGACAATGAGATTGAAATTGAAATTGAATGAGTACTAAAGAGAGAATTCCCCGAGAACGGAGCTTTCTTCAGAGTATTTTACAGAAACCTTGCTGTAGCGGCATCAGCTCCGGTGTCGGAGAGATCCGTGAAACTAAGAAAAACTAAGCGACTCCAGGTTCCACAAGGCTGGGGTTTATTGTGTCAACTTTTACAGTGATCCCGTTGTAGGACGTGTTGGGGCGAACGCTCTAGTAGGTTCTGAGTTCAACAGCAATAAAGCTTGAAAAGGTTACCCATCGAATTTCTGTGAGCCTTAGAGAAAACTACGCAAGTGTAGCAGTATTTAAGCTGAGGTCACGTGACGGCTGGCGGAAAATCATTGTGACGTAAAATGCGGTTACAATAAAGAAAATAGCTAAAAATAAAACAAAACTAAACTAAGGCACATGGGTGCCGTTACACTTGCTTTGTTACTTCTTCGCGTTTTGTTATTAGCATTTATTGTTTTGTTACAAAATAAACATTCTAAACTTGCGGAAGATGGTGAAAATTTAATAAGCGCCCAGCCTCTCAAGGTCCAAAAGTCTAAGAAGGGCTCAGGGCGGTTAATCGAATAAATTCACTATGCCTGCAAATATCTCTAAAAAAATCTTGTACTGGTTAGTGCTCCCTGATGGAATTGTTGATATCTTCTCCAGATAGCTCTACCAGATTATTTTGTGTATGTTTTAAGGCGCGACGATTCTGCCGATTTTTGAGTTTGAACTATTTCTGGTTATTGAATAAATAATGATTAAAACGCTTTCAGAATGTGTTCCGGAGAAAAATCACTGTCGCGAAGTAAGCAATTTTGTCCTGGTTAGTAACCAATGGGCAAGGCTTGTCCTGTCATGCAAACCATCTTGATTCACCGGGGCTTTACATACCTGTCATTAGGTCGCATGGGCGGTGGTTTGTAATATACTCAAGAATAGGGCCATCATTGACAAACACAAAGCTTGGTCTTTCTCTCACTTGTTGGATTCCATCAGCAGTGTTCTGGACGAATGTTTGCTCTGCTTTCATTCGTTGCCAAATCTTTACGTGCGGTTCATATTGGGTGGTCTTGAACGACTCCTGTGTACTAGTAGATGCAATTACACCAACGTGATGGGAAGTTTGTGCGAGGTCTTCTAGGCTTTTAATTGGGTGGGCAGCATTTTTGACAGTAAGAAAAGCGGCTAGGTTGGCGGTATATGTTGAGACCCAGACAAGAATGCAAAACCAGTAACATCCGGTAAGAATACGACCTACAGAAAGATGGAAAAATGAAAAAAATAAACAAATAAAACGAAAAGTAAATGACATTTCTGAAAGTAGGCAATTATCTTACCTAGCATCCTAACTTTTATTAGTCAGCGTGAAGAGACTAGAGGAGTCTATGAGGACATGAAATTTGTACGCTGAAATTCTAAGAAAACTGAGTCTGAGTAATGTAGCTACCTCTTAGAACTGACAGTGACATTTATGCCTCTTTTATACATGGAGAAAAGTTGTACCAACACTCGCCAATCCGAGGTAATCCCGGGCGAGCCAACTTTTCCTACATTTCCTAGATGAATCGTTTACACGACAAACAAAAGTCGGCTCGCCTAAGAGGCTGATCCGCCTAGACGGGTCACCCTTTTTTTACGGTAGGGTCACCCTCAAGCCAGTCCAACTCTTCTCTATAAAAACACTGTAAGAAAGGCGAGACAATCAGAGCTTCGCGAGTACTGTTGACTCGGGCATTGGTGGCAGGGGCGGAGGAGGGGTGGGGGAATTAACATTTTCCCCATATAAGGCTCGCTAAAGCTGAGTCGGCTGGGAGGGTGACCTCCTTTGCCAGGACAGATTTTCTCCACATAGAGGGGGTCTTTCTGACTCTCCGACCATGCAAAGGCATTCATTTTTATTCAAAACTGAGTCGAAAAGTATATTTGCCTCTAAAAAGGGATTCAAAAGTTGAAAATTTGACTCATTAATTGAAAAAGTAGATTTTTAGAATCTACATTTAAAAAAATGGTTTTCGTTTCTACCTGACAAACTTCTTGGTGTGTTATCTCCACCTTGCTGCAGCATACAAGCCAATGCAAACCACACACTGTTGAAAAAGCTGAATTCGTCCGAAGTGCCTTCACCATTTTCATTTTTGTATCCATAGGGACTGTAATAGTTTAATACAAATACTGCGATAGAGGTGATCACTAAGGTGGTTAGAGTACAAAACCAAACCAGATTTTCAAAAGGAGTCATAAATTGTAACAAGTCTATTGCTTTGTTTTCAGACGAAGGCTTTTTCATGATCAAATCCTCTGTGTAGTACATGAACGGAACGCTAAAATCCATCATTTGTTCACGTCCTTCCGTCACAGCTATTGCTGCTAATGCCATGTCTGCGTTCTATAGATAAAAATGAATGAATAATTAGCAAAGAATTGGTTCATGAGTCAGCGTGCTTATGTCGAGATATGAAGCATGCGCGAAGTCTGGTCAGCACGAAAGAAACGTACTAGTTGCTCGAGGCTGGAAAAACTTTGCCAAGAATTATTAACACACGCCACACTCCGAAAAGGGCACAAAAAAACAACACACCTCATTTTTTTTTACTATCGGTTACCAAATTCTAAAGTTTTCCAAAAAAGGTTAGCTGAAAATACCAGAGGGGTACTCAACAATTTATTTACGGGGAGGCTCCGCTCGGAGGTCCAACCCCTTACGCTTTTAAGGTACCCCTTATATATACCCATACCCACATACCTAGCTTAGAACTTTACATCCTATTCAATGGGTGCAAATACACTGGATATAAAAATATAAATACACCACAAAAAAAACGTTTTCTTGAGCTTTTCAAGGTCATGAAATACTTCTGTTAGCCCTTTTGAGCCTTTTTACAGACCGAAATGACAGATTTCCTCACTTCATATAATTCAAAAGGTGAAATCCTTACACTTCCGTGAGCCTCCCCATATAGGCCATTTTTGGGAGTACTCTCTCCCCCCCCCCCCCCCCCCCCCCGAGTGAAAATACTGTAAAGAAGAAAAAGCAATGGTCATACTGGTGGCCACTCCCAGCATCCATATTTTTAAAAAACATAACAAGAATGATCCTAAAGTCATGCTGATACTAATTTTGGGTTAAATATGATCTAATTCATACAAACCCCATCTAGAATCTCACGGACCATCCCATCCCATGTTCCATTTTCCAATCTGGCGCCATATTTGCCGTCCGGGGAGAGGTAGAATTCGTACTTGAACTTGAGGATTTTTGCCAGTTCGTTAATCAGATCTACACAGTATCCTTCAAATAGAAAGGTCCCATCCTTGTTCTTCTTAGCCATCACAAAAGGAGGCTCCTTGTTTAACATTTGTAAAAATCAAAACAGGAAAATTATCAACATATATCAATTATCAACTGGGGTTTGGTCAAGAGTCATGGAGAGTAAATGGTATGTTAAACAAAGACGTTCAGTTGAGCGACGCATGTCAACCGTAAGTGGTCTTTTTGTTCTTTTTTGGACAATGGTTTTGTACAAAGTTGTGGAAAAATCGTCTCTGTAATAGTGAAGGCACTTAGAGATACAAATTTGATAGCGTCAAGGTGCTTTAGAATGAAAAAGACCTCACTTCCGGTTGGCATGCGTCGCTCAAATCCGCCTTTGCTTAAGCTCCCTAAAAGGGAATTTAAACAAAGACGTTTCTGAGCGAAGCAGGTAACCGGAAGTGAAATTTTTTGCATTCTTTGGGCAGTGATTTTACCCAAATTTTCTGGGAAATCGTCTCTGCAAGAGCAAAGGCACTTTATAGCAATATAAATTCGATAGCGTCGAATAATATTAAAAGAGAAATTGCCTCACTTTCGGTTGACTCACGTGCGTCGCTCGATAACACCTCGTCTTAAGCTCCCTGATAGTTTAAAATAAATTGTTTCTTTTGGATTTTTTATTTTGTTTATCTAGGTAGTTATAAAAATGCCGATTTCTTAAACGTAATGACTAGAGATCACATAAAAGGGAGTTTTAGGATCAAATGCAAACCCTCATAATAATGATGATAATTTAAAGGCCTATGTTTACCCAACCGGCTTTGCACGCTTGTGCTTTTGCTTTCAAACGATTCTTTTCTCAAATGCAGTGTTTTGATTGGCTTCCACTTTTGAGGAACGTTGCGTGACGATATTACTAAAAACAACTGCCAGGGAGATTAGCTTTTTTCACGCTTAACCGAAGGTTACAGAGACAGTATCAAAGAGGCCAGTAAGACTCCAAATGGAGGAAGATATATCGCCGACTTCGTTAAATGTCACCGGAGAAAGCAGTTCAAAATTTAAACTGGTAGTGAATGCGTATGGATGCTTTGTTGAGAAGGTCATAAAATTACGAATGTCTAAGCACCAGGTGAGATTTTCCTGAAGCCCGCTTCGACTGTGAAATGTTTTGATTCCTCAATCTATTATTTTGTTTTAATTCTTAAGAAGCTTAGGTATGTGTTCTCGAAAGAATAAACGAGAAGTTGTGTTTGCAAAGCGTCGAATCAGCACTGCGTACAGTCTTGTCTCTGTAATCGCTGTGTTACAGTTTCTTTAGGTTTGGCTAGCTAAGGACTGGTTTGCTAATAATAGTTCTCGCTACTTTAGAGCAATACGCCAGACGATACGTTTACGTTAAGGATATCACTCGCTTCATAGGTTAAATTAAATAAAGCATTGTTCATGTCAGATTGACTCGCTTGTTTTGCTTTCAACTGATTTCAACGGGACCTTTGTTTACAATTGAACATCAACATTCGATGTAGAAGGAACTCGGCAAACACGCTGTCTGTAATATTTGCAGCCAAGACCTTCTTTCCCATCTCTCCAGAGATTAAAAAAACGGATTCACAGAGGCGAATGTACTTGGGCGACGCCCGTAGACGCGGTCTTCCAACCGTACGTTTCGATGGCGGCGCCATCGAAAGTACTACAGTGAAACAAACACTTACAGAAACAAAAAGGCTCGATGAGACCAAAATATCCAAAAACGTGTAAAGAAAATATCAAAAGAACCTGTTTAGACTTTCTTTTAAACCAGATTTAGCGAACTGTGGAAGATTGACTCTACACATTGAAGGCAGCCATTTTCAACTACGCGAAATGTTCTTTTCTTGAGTACAGGGCGCGCATTGCATCCAGGGTGAACATGGGCCTTTAAGAAGAAAAGCTTACTGTATTGGAAGCATTTTAGCAACCACGAAGAGCAACTTTGTTAGGAAACAATTCGAGGTCTTAAATATTCTATAATGGTTTTTACCTCAACCGTGACAATCCGGAACGTCCTTCCTCCTAGTTTATTCCCATTTGAAGATGAATTCTCCACTGCATTAGCCGACATTTTATCAAAGAACACTAAACCGTTAGTTGTATTCCACGAACCTATCTAAAAAGGAATCAAATAAGTTTACACAAATTAATGAACTACTTCCTTTTAGTTTTCTTTCACTTATAGCTTAACTATTATGCTATTGCCTTAAAAATCATATATTGAAATATCTATAAAAACTTAAGACACAGGCCATGTTTGTACTAGCTTTATTGGTTTACTGGAAAGGTATCAGCGCCTGGAAATGCGGCAAGATTCAGTTTGCCATGTCAACACTCGAGCAATCAGAGAAGTAACAACGTAAAGATGTTTCTTTATGAATTGAGCTTGATCATCGACACATCGACAAAGTCAATATTAATAAAAACTCAGTCGTGTAAATGCGCTGAGCAAAACGGAATGATTTAGACCCTTCTACACTACCTACTCGTTTAAAGGAGCCTTTGCGGATACCTATTCTAGGCGATATCCAGTCGAGAGACAGTCTTTCCTTTTCAAAAAACTCAGAAGTCTCAGACTCAGTCTGAGCTGAAAAAAAAAAAAAAGGATTATTCACACCCTTCATACTACTTACCCTTTTGAAGGAGTCCTTGCGGAGATTAACGATATCCAGTCGCGAGACTATTCGCCTTCCGTTTCCGTCAAACTGGACAGGACCAGTTATGCCAGCGATATCAACCTCAACAAAGTAGAGAAACAATGGTTATGGTTAAATTTGCATGAAGAAGTTGGCATCTCTCTGAAGAGAGTGCTTGGCAGAACTTTATTTTCTGGAACCGAACACGACTTCGACGACGCGGATGCCGTACAAAGTTTGGGTAACACCTTGTTCCTAATGTTATTCCAATCAATCAAACAAACAATGAATCTATCAATCAGTCCATCGATCGGTCAATCAATCAATCAATCAATCAATCAATCAATCAATCCATTAACCAATCAATCAATCAATCAATCAATCGATCAATCGATCAATCAATCAATCAATCGATCAATCGATCAATCAATCAATCAATCAATCAATTAATCAATCAGTTAGTCAATCAATCAATCTTTCACTCAATCAGTCAATCAACTAATAAAATCGATTTAAGGCTGGGTTGCGAGGTTTCCTATTGACTAATAGGAATGATCTTCCAGTAAGGACATGGGAGCTATTTTTCATTGGCAGGGAAAAAAGGATGTTAAAACCAGTGCTTTTCATGCAGCTTTAAACAGTTTTTACAAGGTGGCATATTCTAGGTTCTAGCGTTTTTTTCCCTCTAGATCAGCGTCAGTTATCCTTACTTTTAGGCTACCTGAACATTGAGGAAATGGGTCCTCCAGTGAGGTTGAAAATAAAGTCGATCCTTGATGAGGAAGCTTAAGCTACTCAAGGAGTAAAAAACGGAGAATCAGCCATAAATTTAATTTTAAAAACTTCAAAACAAGTAAAGATATAAGAAGTCAGTACCTTTGTCATGCAGTTAAATATAAGATCTTTATCCCTCTGATTGTTACTAGACTCGTTTAGTGATAAACATGGCTCCGTGTTCAATGCTCGGTAAATTACTTGGACCGCATCATATGCCTGAACGGCAGTAAGATCCTACAGAAGGATATTTTACAAAAACTGTTAATTACTGCTTAGTAACTCGCTATATCTCTACAATAATCGTGCATTCATTTTTGATGTTATTGTTTTTTTTTGTGCTAACAGCCACATTCGGCTGTTCGGTTAATGAAACAACACATAAACATGCATCAAGGAGCTAATAATGAAGTTGTTCAAAAATGTATGTTTTCATCAGAATTTGAGACCCCGACTCAATTAAATTACAGTTATATCATCAGTTTAAGACCCAAAAGGGGACGATTTTGTTACAGCTAAAATTTCTTGGATGCTTAGGTAACCAGATTTTTCTCCGCTGCGTCCGCTTTAATTCTCGCGCGGGAGCTCCGCTATCGAAAGAGCTATTACTTGGCGTTTTTACAAAGAAAATAGGGAGCTTAAGCAACTACGACGAAGACCACGACGACGACTTCAAAAAAACAATAGGTTTAATGATCAAAACAACAGCACGTGCTTTTTAGTACATTTCTTTGACGTCCAGTGCACGACTACGACGTGAAACCTCCTAATTTGCCGTTTTATGGAGGACGTGAACATACGACGATGAATTTTCCTTCCTCTTCTTGAACCTGAATAAAATCCTTAAGAACTCAACTCCAGGAAAAGTCGCCTGCATTTGACATATTGAGCGGGTCCAAATAGACGCGATTAAGTTTGAAAGAGCGAAATTTCATTTTTTTAACAACGTTTTCACTGCCGTCGTCGTCGTTTTTGCTTAAGGTCCCTATTAGTAAGGTACAACACATAAGGACAAGCAGGTTCAAATGGCCTTTTACGCAGAAGTTCTTAGGACTTTGGCGTCACACATGCGCGCATGTGTAGCTTACCTCGTTGAAATTCTGGAGATTAATGCCAGGAATTGCGTCAGGTATGTATGGAAGCTTAAAAGCTAAAACGACATTGTTTGGGAGACTGGTGAGGTTGAAGGATACCTAAGTAAAAATTAAAGTAAAAAGGTATTCAGAGATATTGTTCTATTATGTATCGTAAAACCTTAACTGCTCACAACAATTCGCTATTACTTTTCGATGCTATCGAGGAACTTTGCTATAGCATGGTATCAGACGTTGTTTCCTGCACGACGAAATACATTTGTTCGAGTCGCTTACCCCCTCAGTAAAGTCCTTAAAAAATTTGATCAGGAAGTAATACTTGATGCATTGTCACAGTAAATACAAACCTCTTCTTGAAGTATCCATTTGTAGTATTTCTTCACATCACAGGGGACCTATAAATAGAGAATAAAACGCCAAGCTATTCCAGGTGATCTGTGACGTCATTGCGGGGGCCTGGGGAAAGAAATTTTAATGCCGTATCCCATAAACCAACGCGCGCACCAATTCAATTCAATTCAATCTGTTCCCGTCAGCTTTGGTTTATGGGATACGGCATTAAAGTTTCTTTCCCCAGGCCCCCGCAGTGACGTCACAGATCACCTGGTTGGGGGCCTAGGTGGCGGAGAGGGAGAAACCTAAACAATAAACCTTTTAACAAATCGTCAACCCATTCTTAGCCTCGACAAGTCGCGCAAAATGTTTTGGCAACTCGTTTTCATCCCTTTTTTCGGGAGTAGTATAGTAGACACTAAGGACCTTAAGCAACCACGACGACGACGGCAGTGAAAACGTCGCTAAGAAAATGAGTTTGAGTTCTTTCAAACTTAGTCGCGTCTTTTTGGACCCCATAAAATGTCAAATGCAGGAGACTTTTCGTGGAGTTGACTCTTAAGGATTTTATTCAGGTTAAAAAAGAGGAAGGGAAATTCGTCGTCGTATGTCCACGTCCTCCATAAAACGTCAAATTAGGAGGTTTCACGTCGTAGTCGTGCAGTGGACGTCAAAGAAATGTACTAGAAAGCGGGATGCACATGCATAGCTGTTGTTTTAATCATTAAACCTATTGTTTTTTGAAGTTGTCTTCGTCGTCGTCGTCATAGTTGCTTAAGCTCCCTAATTCTGAGGCCCCATTTTGAAATTATAACGTCGATGGCGTCATATCCTTTTGTCTTTATCATTAAAGTAAGGACATGTGCTATTAATAGGGGGTTTAACCGGTTTGACAGGTTTCCTAGTTGCATTAAGATCGATGAATAAGGCCTAAAGAGCTTTCCTGGGGACAGTAATGGCCAACAGGGTGCCTTTTACTGAAGCCTTCGGTTTTCCAACGGATAAATCGTCATACGGCGGATTTTACGCGAATGAGAATAGGTAAAGTTTTTTTATCTTACCTGTTGCAACAGTAGTTGGATTATTTCTTTGCTCGTGTAAAGCAGAATAACTTCAGGACCAAATTTTGTTATTTTCTCAGTAGCTTTCAAAACTGCCTTTCTCTGTTCCTCACTTGTCCTTCCGTTGGTAAGCTGGACTAAATTCATGGCCACGTTGAAATTCTGGAAAGTTGCATAGAAGTAACCAGCATCAAGTAACCGATTCTCTGTCGAAGTGACAGACATGAATGTCATACATAAGGTGCAGATAAAGCCGTTCAATGTTTCATCTATGGAATAGGTGGTTTTGCGGAAATGCTTTAGCATAAATGGAGTCTTACTGTTGCAAAGGAATAATCTTATTAACAATTACATCACACTTTATGAGAAATTTGCGCATCAGAAAGTAATACTGGATAATACTTAGGTCCCGTTTATATGGAGTAAATCTGTTCTGAGTGGAAGGGCCACCACAGCTCACAGCTGAGTCAACATTTAGCACGCTAGCGCTTTAATTTATGTGACCAAAAAGTTGTCCCCTTTGGCCGCAACAGCGCTCGTGCATGCTCTGCACGTGATCTGATTGTCTACAATAGCGCTCGCGCATGCTGTGATTGTCCTACCTTGACGTTATTGACCCGGGTGGGCGTGCCACAGTGTTTATATGGAGAAAAGTTGGCCTTGCTAGGAGGGTGACCCACTAGTACCATCACTACACGGTGACCAGGCTAGGCCGGTCACTCTTCTAGCCGAGCCAATATTTTTGTTTCTTATTTAAGGTTGCTGAACACAGTTTTGCGGGCGGTCAGGGGTAACTCGCTTGACGGCGCGTGTTTTAAATTAGACAAACAAACATGGCGGCGAAAAAAGCAATGGTACACTGAAGACAATTTCTCAAAATCTACTCATTAAAATTTTGTGATATTTGGCAGAATTTTTACTTTTATTGTACTTTCAATAATAAGAACTTTAAAATGGAAGTTGAACGGACTAATTTTCTGACACATTTAATTATTACAGAAGAATCAATGATTGATTATCTAAAAACTCGTTGGTTAAAATTTGGTCAAATAAGTTTTAAATGGTAATAATTGATTATAGTAAGCTGTGTGCAAGTTTATAGGAAAATCTAATGAGCAAATTTTATGTAACCTGAGCAAAAGTGAAATTTTAAGGTTCTATTCAATAGTCCATGTTGCCATGGAAACAACGAAAACGTCACATTTTACCCATCAGTCAAAATCTTTTATCAGTATATTTTTCACTTGCCAAGTTTCATCTTGTGAGCTGCGACCTTTCTCTTGCCATGATTTGGCAAATGGCATATACTCACAAACTACGAAAACTGTGTTCAGCCACCTTAATTGGTTCGCCACCAGTTTTGTAAGGAAACGTATGAAAAATTGTCCCGCCCAGGGTAACTTGAGTAGGAGCGTGCGCTGCTCGAAAATTTCTATTTACACAAAATTTACCCAGTGCAAATATGGTGCAAAAAAGTGCAAACTACGGTTAATGTAAGGGCAAAGATGTACGTAAATACCGCATTGGCCCTCGAATATTCAACCGTATGTAAACTAGAATGTAAATGTGGTATTTAACATCTTTGCCTTTGATTTTCTCCTAGTTTGCACTTTTTTGCACCTTACTTGCCTCGAGAAAATTTGTGTACTGTAAATCCAATTTTTCGTGCAGTGGTGATCTTTCCATTCAGGGCAAATTTCCCCTAAGTAAAAAGGGCATAAGACACTCTTGGTTACCATCAAACACTAATGAAATCTTCCTCCAGTGAAAGCTGGCTAGAACGTCAAATGTGGCATGCGCAAAGTATCTGTAGCCCACTGACATATCCACTGTTTTGTCGCACTGATTAAATGGCATAAGTCTTTCATAGAGACGAACAAGAGGGATACCAGTAACTGTAGACAGTGAGCATGCGTGCGACTCCGATTGACTCCCGCCAATCAGTACCGTAATATTTTGCTGCTGGAACACACCAGTGGCTGAAAATAAAGTTGACGATGATTTAAACAAAATATGAAAGATCGAACCGATTTTAAATGAAATCAAAGTGGCAGCAAACCACTAAAGATAGGAAATAAATTTTGAGCACATCCATATTTAGGGTAAAAGAAATTCTCATGATTTTTCTTAACCAGAGTCTACTCGTATATAACCTCAAGAATTCACGTACATTTCATCGGCTTTGATGGCCTTATATTTCTTCGAAAAAAAGGGCTGTATGTTAAGTGATAGAGGAATTTGCTGCGTGAATACGTGATGATTTTCCACCATGTTAGATGTCTATTATTTGCGCGTGTTTCATGGTCTAGCCAGCATGCAGCGTCAACCAGAACAAATCGTTAGACTAGCAAATGGCCGTAAGACACTAAATCGTTAACCCCCTCCCCCTCAAAGATAGCTGCCGTATGTCATTTCTAAAGCTAAAGGTAAAGCGTACTTTTTTTACATGATAGGGAATTTAAGATAGTTCACTACGGTAGGCCGGGACTATTGGATGCGTACACGGGCGGTCTGGGGCCATGACGGTAAGAAGGCCCGGAAATTTTTAATTTAAGATCGGACAACAAAACAGAGGACGGTGAAGTCATGTGCGAAATTCGCTTAAATTTTCTTTGGCAGAAGGCTCACTTAGTGAAGAGTTTCTTATTTTATACGAAGAATAACAATCAGAAGAATAAGGGTACAAATTATAGCTAGCTAGTTTTCAAAACTAATTGATGTTTTTATTTGAACTTTCCTTTGCTAAGCCGACACCTTCTGAGTTAAAGATTCTTTTCTTGATAAAAATACAGTTTTAAGTTAAAAAAGAAAAAAGAAAGACGGCTACAATCATCACTGTTAGGCCCACTTCAAACGTCAAACTTCTCATGAGCCGAAACTAATGCACAAATTACTAAAATTTATTTTCACTTGTTTAAAGCATTCTAGACCACTGAACATCTTGAAAATGAATCCAGTTCTACTAATTAAGTTCGAAGTCTGAACCAACCTCAAACTTATACCATTAGGGTCGACCTAAATAGGTATTAAGTTCGGTACATGAAAAGATCGTCGTTTGAACTGGGCCTTTAACCTTTCTTTTCGGCAGTTTTCCTCTGCCATGGCGGACGAAACTAGGTAGAAAACAAGCAGTCGCAATGCGGCCGCGAGCTAAGTTATGAATGAGCTCAGACATTTTTTCATTTCACCGATAGGTAAATCAATGTAAACACAAGCCAACGCACATTTAACCCATTGGCTACTCAGTTCACCGAGGATAAGGCGAAGGTAGTGACCTATCTTAAAGTCCCTAATGTCGGTAGCTGGAAATACGGTAGTCTTCAACTGATTAAGGTGGCTGAACACAGTTTTGCGGGCGGTCAGCGGTAACTTGCGTGACGGCGCTTGTTTTAAATTAGACAAACAAACATGGCGGCGAAAAAGCAATGGTATACAGAAGACGATTTCTCAAAATCTACTCATTAAAATTTTGTGATATTTGGCAGAATTTTTACTTTTATCGTACTTTCAGTAATAAGAACTTTAAAATGGAAGTTGAACAGACGAATTTTGTGACACATTTAATAATTACAGTACAATCATATTATTGATTATCTGGTAAACCCGCCTGTTAAAATTTGGTCAAATAAGTTTCAAATGGCAATGATTAATTATAGTACGCTGTGTGCAAGTTTACAGGAAAATCTGATGAGCGAATTTTATGTAAACTGAGCAAAAGTGAAACATTAAAGTTGTATTCAATCGTTCATGTTGTCATGGAAACTACGAAAACGTCACATTTTACCTGCTAGTCAAAATCTTTTATCAGTATATTTTTTACTTGCCAAGTTTCAGCTTGTGAGCTGCAACCTTTCTCTTACCATGATTTGGCAAAGGACATATACTCACAAACTGCCAAAACTGTGTTCACCCACCTTAAGAGCGCTTACCATTTGTCAGAACTGGCTGGCCAACCTGGTTCAATACTTATGAAAATTCCACTATTACGGAAAATGAGGCCAGATCAGACTGTCCCTAAAACATATTTTTTAAAATTTCGTTTTTAAAAATACAAGTCCTGCAGGCGAGACCTCTGATTTTGTAAAGCGCCCTAAGTAATCTAAGGCCGACCGTGTGCTAACTTTAACACCTTTCTCTTCATCAGTACTCCGTTTTCATGACGGGTATCAAAGGTACTTATAGGGGCTGTATCACGGCTCTCTATGCTAGTTTATTTTGTTAATATTGACAATTAATCTATCTTATGCTCTTAACCAAGAAATTGCTTGTTAACGACAAAACCACAGCTTCAAGTCCAACAAATATACCTCCCAAGCATTATATCAAATGTTACAACAACAAAAATGAACTTTAAAAAAACCTGTTAGGCTAACAGGTCAGTTCAAAACCCTATAATTTCATTCCGTTTTAATATTCTTCACGTTTGCCCATCCGTGCCTAATTTTGTATTTGCTTCGTTATTAATATTTTCTTTCAATGTTTTGAGCGATTAATTTCATGTTTCCCTCAGTTTGGTGACAGTTCATACTGTTAGAATCTTGATAAAATTGGTAACATAGCTTCTTTAAAGCTAATGTTATCTCCATGTTTAATGGCAAAGTTGACCTTAATAACTTACCTTGGTCAAAAAGGCTTTTCTCTGAACAGACGTGAAAAATGTTTAAAGCCATGGAAATGTTGCTAGTGGCGCTCGTGTAGTTGACAGCAGATTTGATTGCTTCGTATTCATTTTTGCTTCCATCATAAATAAAACCTGCGTTATGTTGAAGAAAATACAGGGTGTTTCGTTCCGATTGTAAATTGTATTTTGCGCAGAACATTTAATGCTTTAATGCTTTTTTCCCGCCATATTTATCGTTCCCATTTTGTAGGTTTTCTATTGTCGTATTTTTGTTGTTTTAATTTATTTTCTCTTATCTTTCACGAAAATGAAGATCTACAACAACAAAAAAAGAAGACGTACGAGAGGCTAATTTCACCACACCGCAAGCTTTAAGTCATTTGCTAGTAAGATAAATGAAAGACATATAAATTCAATAAGGAAGGAAAGTGTTTATGCCAGAAATTAACTTGTAGTATTAATTTGGGATGGAATTAAGTTATCTGAGATATGAAATATATAAAAAAAGTCGCTCTCTTACCACAAGTTATCCGTCTTTTTTCCGTGGGGTTCACTTGCACAAATAAATAAACAGCGGCTATTAAAATCACAAAGGAAACTTTCATCTTTCTCTTTCCATGCATATCATGTTTCTGGAAAAAATAAAAATGGTATCTTTATAAACTATGTGATTACCTGTAAAAGAGCCGCAGTTACTCATCAACTTCACATGCAATAACGCTCATAATATTCCTCATGAACAAGAAAGGGGACGTGGCTAGGCGATTCTTAAGTCGAGCGATTTATGTTATTCCCTAGGTTCCTAACGACTCACTTACTTCTGTATGTTGAAAGAAAGCAATGAAATGCTGAATGAAATTATGAATATATGAAAATCATATATGTGAACTGCGGAGTGAAGAATTATTTGAAGAAAGATCATCACAATTATATACGCAACTTATGCAATTGCGAAAAGAAAGCCTGAAAAAAATTCAGGCTTGTACGGGATTCGAACCCTTTACCTCTGCGATACCGGTTTAAGCTAACAAGTCAACTGCGATGATCTTCATTCAAATAGATGCTGTATGTTGAAAGAAAGCAATGAAATGCTGTTGAATTAAAGCTTGAGGCTTATTGCACTTATTGCATAGCTCATTAAAAGACTTTTGCCTTCCAGAAATGTGGAACATATTTGTTTGATAGCGCACTCACAGCATTCATGATCAAAAGCTTGTGTACTGACATCGCATTTCGTTATAATCATCGCACTTTGAAATACCTGTTGTAATTTCTAATAAATAGTGTCGTGTCGCACTTTGAAATAAACGCATTTAAGGTGTCCCAATTTGTTATAATTCGCTAGCACTTTGTAATAAACTTTTTGAGTTCTTTTTCGACTTACTTCATTCGCAATTATATCTTTTCATAAATATGAATGGTACCCCATTTAGTTTATGGAATAAAAAATAGAAATCAGTAAAACTCTTCCTGAAGTGTACGTTACCATGACAGTCAGTTACCCTTTTTTTTGCTAATTTCCGCTAGTTTCTAGGAAAATAGCAACAAACAACGCAGACAACATTATCTTTGTGAATGGTCCAACGATGAAATTAATGGAAATGAAAAACTGCAAACACGTCGAAATGCTACGATAAATTTCATGTCTTGACGGAGGTCAAAGTCATAAAACCAATCTCATAGCAAGAAAAGTGATTCCTAACGTACGATGAATTTTATTACAAATCATGGCTTTAACAGTAAAACAAGGTGCTTTGGACAATTATTACAAATTGAGACAGCTTTTTTTATTACAAAGTGCGACACTTTTTACACCTTTTGCTGTTCATTACGAGAAAATACGCATTCATTTGTTGTTTCTTCCTTATTGACTTTATATGTCTTTCATTTATCTTACTAGCAAATGACTTAAAGCTTGCGGTGTGGTGAAATTAGCCTCTCGTACGTTTTCTTTTTTTGTTGTTGTAGATCTTCATTTTCACGCCGTACTTCGCCACTGCTTGTTCGTCGACGGCTGCGGGTATACATTTTCCTTAGACGCTTGCACTTTAATGTATGTCAGTTGTCCCTATTGACTTTCAAGATGGTGTTAATGACTTTAATGTTGGCGTTAATGAAAGTATATTTTTCTCTTTTATATGCCCAATGACCACATGAATGCTCAAAAGTGTTATTGAATGTTGATTAAAATGCAAAAATCGTTATGGAATCTGATTTATGCGCAAATGTTCGCTTTTTTGCCATATGAATGTATCTTCGCGCTATTGGTCGCGGTTTTACGCAAATGATTGCGTATTTCCTCGTAATGAACAGCAAAAGGTGTATTACAACTTGCGACAGGTATTACAAAGTGCGATGGTTTTATTCAGCCATTAAAACCGATGATTATTACTAATTGCGACGGTCTAGCAAGCGCTCCTTGTTTTAATTATACATCCCTACAATTATTACGTACATTCTGTTCTTCTTTTAGTACAATGGCTTTCTTACACAAATTCGTATGCATGTATAAGTAATGATATCAGCAAAGGATCGCCAGCGTATTTAAGTCGGAAAATGTACACATAGTAATATTGAGGTATATTGAGGCTGAACAGAAATTGTACTATACATAATGATGAACAAACCTGGCCAAACAACCGAATCATCTCTACTTTCGTTTCGTTACTTTAAAGCTTGGATCTGATATTGAAACAAAGAAAGCTTTAGGCCAATTAAGACATTTTTTATGTCCATGCGCAAATTCTTTTTTTTTCGCTACTTGGATATCGAATGCTAATTTTAATTAAAGTATTTTATTATATAGACACGAGTGTTTTACTGGAAAATATACCACTCGTAAAGTTCATAAAAACTACATCCGGGACCCGAGTGGTTTATTTTCCATAATCTCACACGTGACTTTATCGATGACGTTATTTTGGTAATTTCCCTGTATTATTTTATCGACGTCTTTTAGTCTATATAATAAAAAGAACATCACACGGCGGCTTGAAGATATGAATTTTATTTTCTCGTGGCAAAAACTATATTTTACTCACTCGCTGCGCTCGTTCGTAAAATATTGTTTTCCCCCTCGAAAATAAAATTCATATCTTCGGGCCACCGTGTAATATCCTCTATGTGATGAGTTTAGCAGTCACCAGCAGTAGGTTTGTAATTAGAATGCAAATGTAAAGACCCCCGAACACACGAATTGTGCGACCTGGCATGTAACAACGAATATTTTAATAAAGCTAAAAATAAAAGTTTTGCTTTGAAAATAGTCTAAACATCTTAGTAACTGTGACGCTATCACTAGAAACCTCAGGGACGCGTTTTTCTTCTGAAGTAGCTGAGTGATTCTGGGTCCGTGTCCGCATTCTAAGCTATACTCATATCGAGTAGGACTACCACTGTCAGCAGTATATCTTATTCAAAATACCCCATTTTCGACTTGACATATATGTCTCATACCTGGAAAATGTTATTATTTACACTTCCTTTTGAATTATTTTACACTGTCCTACCTGCAAGAAAAAGGTTTTGTTCTTGAAATCCAGCACAAAGAACGAAGCAAAGATAGCTAAAATATAGGACTGATAAGTAATCAGCTCTCGTCCAACTGGTAAACAATACGTGTTTGTTGTTCTTCATGCATTTCGAATCCGCTTAGATTAAAAAAAGAAACTCACTCAGTATAAATAATGAATACCATTTAAAATTCATATGTGAACATGAAATTATTTCCGTAACGCTCAACGAAATACCATGCTGAGAAGTTCTGATTATGTTGTTAGCAAATGTAAAGGGTGTCCGTCTGCTATATACTGCTTTACATTTCTTATAGAAAAGGAAGTTGTATCTTTCATTTGAATAGTTTCCAGTAGTGATGTTACCGTGGCAATTATTCACTCAGGTGGTTCAATATTTATTCAGATCAATATTAGCTTTTTGCGTCTTAACAAACCAGCTAATAAATGAGTATGTTTCGTCCATTTTAACAAACGTTAAGTGCATTAAGAAAATGCCCCTTGTTTAGTTTCCCTCCTATCACATTTCTGGCCGAACAATTTTTCTGGTAAAATCCTGGTTTTTTTTTTTTTACTAACGTCGATTGAACCTGCAGTCGAAATGTTCACAAAAAAAGAATGTCATGTATAGTTTTTTAGCTTGAACTTCCCTAAGCAATATGAAGAGAATGGGCCACCTTGAATAAATTATCTTCCATTGACGGCCAACTTCAATAAAAATGCTTGCTTCATTATGCAATTGTATCTGTTTAAAGGAAGTGTTTGATGATTTTCCAGACTAAAAAGAAATTGCAGATATTTGTGACTGCCCGATGTAGTTCATAAACGAAAAAAAAAAAGATAAAAAGTGATTTGTTTTGCTCGCAAAAGACAGGTCACGTTTGCGTTAGAGTACACGTAACATTTTACAGAAAGACAATTATAACAGTTGTCCACATTGTAGGGGAGAAAATATTAAATGATAAACTGAAGATTATCATGATCTTACCTTAAAGTAGACTTTCATTCAAGGACGGTACTACCGATATTAAATCGTAATCTTTTAAGGTGAAGATAGCAAATTTTGTCCGCTTTGGTAAAACCAGGTGTCTGAATATTTAGCATTGACAGTGCTCTGCTTGGCAATTATTGGTTGGAGTCACGTGTCAAGGTGAATAGGGGTAAGAATCCGGCGGAGAGAACCGCTTTAATTTGTTGATTCCAACATGGCTGCCGTGACTAAATAAATTAACGCTCATCACTTTTTTGTTGAGACATACGTGCAAAATCTTTTTACAATCTTTTAGCGTATGGATATAACAAAAATTAGTAAAATCCAACTAGTTGGCTATTATCAATGCTGCGTTCTGAGTGGTTGAACTATTACTAGCCCATTCGGCCTTCGGCCTCATGGGCTATTGACTCAGAGCCCATTCGGGCTCGAGGAATAATTGTTCAATAGACAAACTATAGGCCAAGGAGACGAAAGAATATAGAACTTTCGTTTGTCGGTTGCAAATCTGAATATCAGACGTACGAGACATGACTAGACATGGCTTCACTTGGCTGAGGTCCAGGCCCAGCTAGTCCGCAGATGTACAGAGACAGTGAACGACAAAGGCAACTGAGAATTTCTCTTTTTAATCAACATTTATCCCGTTTCTTGTTCTTCTTTGTTCCACATTGTCGAAATTTTCTTTTTATGGTGAGGGTTTGTCAACTTTAGTTTTGTCAAATCAGATGCAAAAGAAAACAATAATATTCACTTATTCACTTTTGAGAACCATACCATTTATGACATTTATTGATATTATTGTCAAGGACCACGTTTTAAGAAAGAAAGAGCCTTAAAATTTTCTTGTTCTTTTCCATCTTTGGTATATGAAAGCATATTCACCGTTTCGCCAATCTCCAAGGGTACCTCTTTCATTAGACTGGCGAGCTATCTTAGCGGCCGTGGTCCAAAAAGCGGTTGATATCTGTATTAACGACACTTATTATTCATGAGAATAAAAACCTGCGACAGTGCTTAAATTACAATGATTCCTGTGTTAGTGTTAACAATAATATAAAACTGAGAGGAGGAGCAGGATTTGTGAACTTGTACTCAGGTTTCTTTATTGTTTAATCATGTTCTACAAATAAACACGGAATGTTTCTACAAATTTGTGGAGCTTGTTGGCCCGGCCATAACGGAACGAGTCATTAAGGCATTTTATCAGCACCTGTCATTTTGTTGCACTTTGTCATTATAACTGACGTTTCTCTCAAATAGTTCAATATAAACGTTATAATTAAGGCAATAATTAAAAAACCGGTTGCCATAGAAATTTACGTCTCAGTGGGTTTAATTTGTTTACAGTTATTTTTCTATTTGGTCATTATAACTGGAATGATTTGTTGCTTTTGAATAGATAATAAAACTAAAATCTAGGCTGCGCACTTAAAAAACATTTTTTTTGCACTTAAAAAACATACTTTGACAATGCAGCAAAGAAGACTGCTGTTTTGAAAAAAATTCGCTGGTTAAAAGTTAATTAGTATTTCGTATTTATTCGAAAAGTGCCGCGGCGTTTATTAAATTTTTAGCGTTTCCAATTTGGCGTTTACTCAAGGGCGGCGTTTACTTCGAAATCACTATTTAATATACAATAACAGACAACAGTTATGGTAAATCGTTTGTAAATATTATGTAATTCAAAGGTTCCAATGTCTCTCTTATTTTGCTGTGATACAATGGTAAATGTCTGAATGGTGTTAACTACCGAGTTGAACGAGGTTTTTCTTATTATCCTCGAGTAAACGCCGCATTCTTCTGATTAGCTGCGACGTTTAATGGTAATTTTGCTTCCATCTACCGCGTTTAATCGAATAATACGGTAAGGTAGTTTTTACAATTGTGGTGGCAACCATGACATAGCATAGAATTACAAAGAAGTCTACAAATGTTAATAGGATTTCAAGCAACATTATTATTTCCTTGAAGGACGTTAAAAGCCGAGATCTTTGTCTTGGCTCTGAAAAGGAAATGACAGAAATGTAGAGTTACTCAGAGCAGGTAATGAGTAGAGGTGATTCCAGAGGAGGAGCCCAGGGGGCCCGAGGCCCCTTATTTTTAGACCAAACTGAGGCCTGAAGGGCCGAAAAAAAAAATTTTGAGACCGTCCCCCTCCCCCCTCCTCATTTCAGGGTCTGGATGACCGGGCCCTTCCCTTATCTGAAGGTATGACTCGCTTTCTTCCTAGTTCCAGCTCGTTTATGCGCAGGTCGAAAATCGACCAAAAATATTGCTAAAACTAGTTGTATCATAGGGATATGTAGTTTTTATATAGGGTATCTTTAAGCAGGGACGCCATCACCATTTGTTCGACTCCGCTTTCACGAAAACGCGGGAAACTCGTCACAAACGGAAATTGATTTCATGTCACTCTGCGTCCTCCCAAGTAAGGTCATTTAAGACAGTCTTGGATTCTGGGCTCTGCCTCGTTGTGGATTCTGGATTCTAGGTTCTAGATTCGCGATTCCTTGTTAGTGGAACTTGGATTCCCGATTCCAGTCGTCAACAGATTCCGAATTCCATGAGCTTTGGTTTATTGGTTTATTGGTTTGTTTGCCATAAAAATGTACAAAATAAAGGGAAAAAAATTATTTAAGATGTCATGGCGAGGAAGCCCAAGAGAAGCCACCGGGCTTATAAGGAATGGGCTCCCTCAGTAAAAATAATTAGAACAAAATATATCATAATTACAAATTAATGGCAGAGCTAAAGGAAATCTTATACTAAATACATTAGATAGTCGTACTAATTATAGTTTTAGACTAAAAAAAGCGAAAGTGGCAAAAAGAAAAAAACAAAACAAAACAGAAAAAGAAAAAGAAAAAAAATACTACTATTTATGATAAGAGGAATGCTTTCAGCTTACAGCAAAAGGAAGCGGTACTTATTGCATTTTGAATTTCAAAACTAAGAGAGTTAAAAAATTTAGGACCTTGGAAACTGATTGAGAACTTTCTTGCTTCCATCTGCGGCGTTCCATCTGCGGCGTTCCCAAAAGCGCAGAAGTCCGGATTCTACAAGCAAACATTTCCCGGATTCCGAGTACACAATCTTTACCCTACAAAGGGCGACTGTGTGAATTCTATAAACTTTGCAATCTGCTCAAACTACCACCAACCTTCGAAATCTATTGGCAACGCTTTGTTTAACTCTTCGTTTCCAGTAGATCTCTACAACCAGCGTTATGAATGACATGATAATTCCACCAGCAAGCACAATATAAACTCCCAGCATACTATTCAGACCGATTTGCCGACGTGATATAACTGAAATAGAAAAAAGAAAAGAATATAATCCCTTGATCAAAATTAATTCATGTTTCTGGTGGAAGAAATGATATAGTTGAATTAACTATGAGAAAAATAAATTAGAGCGAGTCTGATTCTGTAGGCAGTGTATTATTTTTGATTATAATTCATTCAAAATATTTCGATTCTAATTGGCTAATTTCACACGCATAATTCATCATAACCAGCTACTTTTGACCAATTTGGAAGAATTTTGCCTTATCGAACCGATGACGTTAAAAGTGCAGGAAAGTTATTGAACTGTTAACCTAGAAGACCTTGGGACGAGGTTGAGTTGTTTTGGTGGTGAATACAAAATGGCGGAACGTTTCACTCGTTTTACCAGGATCGAAGGAAAAGGCGAACTATCGGCTAAAAAGATAGCAGGAAGAGCAAGAAGACAACTCGAAGGACAAAATCTGCTACTTGCCGATTAGCGTTCACTCAAGATGAACTTACTATCGATAGAAGTAAGCATGTTTTAGCTTGTTTTTAAACTAGGAAATATTTGGAATGAGTAGGATATTATTCGTGAATGGAATGACCTGCCCGCCAGTGTTGCTGAGATAGAAAATTTAAGACGTTTTAAAATAGCTCTTAAATGGTACATGCGTATTTCTTAGGTTTTTATCCATCTTAGATCTTAGATTTTATTTATAAGCATATATTTTTAATTTTTATTTTTGGAAGTTTATTTACATAGGGTCAACCTTTTAAACTTCCTTAAGTTTATAGGTTATTATTTGTATCGTTTATTTCTTATGATACCTTAAATAAAGTATGTATGTATGTGTGTATGAAGAATTATGCAGTTATCGCAGAGTGTTATCCATCTCGGCCTTTGGCCTCGAAGCACCCCCCTCGATCTGCATAATCCTTCATGTCCTACTCAGCCTCATTCAATAATTGCTAATTATGACGTTGTCATAAAATTATAGCGAAGCTCCACGCGCGCGCGTGGGCGGAGCCCCATAGCTTAGTAAATCTACCCATCCCAGAAAAATTGGTAATCACGTGACCGTACACAGACCGACCGACAGACCACCGTCCGTCCGCACCACAGGACAACCAATGTTTACTTTCGCACTTTCTAACTACTTTGGGAGCCAAGGAGGAAACTGATTGCACATCAATGTTGTGATCAATTGACAGCTGTCAAGACAAGGTATCCGCTGACCAGTATCACCTGACCGTATCGTGAGCTCAGGTGTCGACCCATCGAGGTCAAGTACTTTTTTGAAGTTATCCGCTGACAAGTTACTGGTTTTCACATGACGTCACGGCGGCCATATTGGTGTTCGAAAACAATAAAATGGCGGCCATGTTGGTGTCCCAAACCAATCCCCTGGGACTTGAACTCTTTTCTTACGCAAACGCTTTCTTTTGTTCCAATAAATTTGCATAGATGCTGGCCACGTGAGTGAAAACACTCTATATCATGATGGCCCCGCACTTTTAAGAGTTTGACTTCAAACTAACCATGGACGCGAAAATTCAGCAAGTTAATTAAAAAGACAGGCGTGGAAGACCTTTTCTTCCCTAGGTCACGCGTTGGTCACGCTCTACGCCCAATTTTTATGATTGGTCAAAATTTGACAGGTGAGTTTATGCCGAAAATTTATGCAGCATCTTGAAACTTGTATACTTTGACAGCTGAAGCTGACAGAGTTTTGTGTCAACTTGTGATGTTTTTAACTGTCTTTTTTCCACTGGATGTACAAAATGAAATACAGCCGCTATCAAGTCGGTTATTCATGGCTAGTTTGTTTATTGGTTTTTTGGTTGAGAGATGCGTCGCTTGTCAAAGTTGAAAATCCGATTTCGGATGGCATCGTTTTCGTTTTTCACCTTGCTTGATGCGTATTAAATAGGATTCAAAATTCTCAAGCGATTCTCGCGTTACTTGATCGCTTTCAGGAGCTACATCTCGAATGGTAAGCCTGAGTAATGATTGCATTTGAAGTTTGTTTTTTTATATCTAATTTCATGGAGTCGAGCACAATTTATGTGGCAAGTTTATGCGCGTTTGTAAGATTTGAGACAATGAACCGACCTAATATCAGGTTTGCAGGGTTTGATATAAGCTTACAGAACTTTAAAAAGCCTTTAGATATATTTTCTCACCGCAAATAGAAAGAAAACGTTCCGAAGAATATTTAGTTATAAATTTGGCCGTAGAAAGAAAACTTTGAGCGATTTTCTTGCCTCGAGTTCATCTTTGAGAAAAGCAAACACCGCGAGGACGGCTTAAAACATAAACTTACTAAGCCTTAAGACTCAGAATTTTTCGAAACGCTTTAATACTTATCTTTGTGAATGAAAATTGTTGTCTCTGTAAATGTTTAACCGAATTATATTTCTTTTAGTGATTGTTAGTAGTCTCTCTTGCAATTTTAATCACTATGCTGTTTTTTTTCAGACGTTCATGAACATCGCTTGCAGGAGTTATCTTTTTGCCGCGCGTATCAAATTCTTTTCAAGATTACACATCGTTATAAAACCCTTAAATAAAAAAAAGACCAATAGATTAGTTATGTTGAAGCATAACTCTATTAATGTTCACTGCAAATTTGGCGCTCGTTAAAAGTGGGAACTGGCTGGCCGTATAGGTGATTTTGGAATTTTTTTTGACGGTTTCGCTAAAATCCGACAATTGATCGTCCTGAATATTGACTGAGTGCAATTTGTCTTGAAAAATTGTGAAATACTGCATTCTGTCCGCGGTCTGTATGATAAATTGTACTGTTTCACCTTAGATGTGATCATAATGTGTAAAATGTGTAAGAGGTTGGTTTACACATCCCCGGATTTGTTTTGCAAGATTTTGTAAAGTAGACTTGTCGAAAGCAAAAAATTGGGCCTGATTTGTCTTCCAAGAATTTGTTTTCCAGGTATAATCCACTGTGATCAAGAGCCATTACGGCTCTTGAATGTGATCGAAGATGATTGCTATTTTTGAGTGTTTTATATGGCTATCAACTCGATGTAAGATGTTTCACTCTAAAATCACTTAGCCTTTCCCTCAAAAGTCACATGAATTTCCCCTTAAGTTAACTGATTTGTGGATTACAAGTTTATTGTTTGATTTAAATAATAAATTTATTAATGGAAGCTTCGCTTTTAGCCCTGGCTAAATCTATATATTATTATTTTATGTTTACTGGCCACTAATTATCAAGCAAGTTAAAAAAAAAAAAAACCTGGCCAAATATTGGAGAATTTAGAGAGTCCACCAAATATTTGGAGAATCCACCAAATATTTTGACTTTTTGTCATACACACACCATTTTCAGTTAAAAACAGGTAATGAAACTGATTCCAAGAATCAGTGAACATTGTTTTGGACGTCCCAAATTATAGTTATTATTAGTGTAACTAAACGTCTTACTGAGAGTTACGATGTTAGTGTACATTAATTATTTATCCATATCTTTGGCTAAGGACGGATGGAAGAGGAATAATACAAACCCTGAAACGTTTGACAATGTCATCTGGTAAAGATCGTTCAAAAATTAACGTCATGGTAGTACCTTTGTTAAGAAACTGGAAAATGCATTTATTACAGTTTTATAGCTAGGTCATGTTGTATTTCCACGAATATACCTTTTCAACTGAAATTTAAGTTTACCTGAAAACCTCTAGGAAAATTCTCGATCTCGTGAAGCAACCATCTCTTTAAGGAGTTGTTCTTAATTGCCCCTTAGCAGGACTTAGTTGGTTTTCTAACTAATTTTAAAATAGATGGTTGCTTCTTACTCGTATCTTCTTCTTCAGGGCAGCTACTTGAGGTTTCCCACCATTTGCGTCTAAGTTCATCAAGGAAACTGTTTTCTTGCAAGCGCAGAATAGCCAGAGTTATCTCTTTGGTGTGCGGATCATGTGCTTGCAGAGCAAACGCCATTCCTTTGGCCGTACTAAGACCTGGAACTTTTAATTAAAACAACATTATTTTTTTCGGTGTTGAAAGATAATTCAACTTGAAAAACGTGTTTCATCTGAGGTGCCTCAGAGGAAGAACACATTTTTTCGTTTCAACAAGAGAATCTTAACCCTCTTAACAATTCTGAGACACTTGTGATCAAATTATGACTAATTTCAATTCTGAATCATACAACATACGTTTATGTCTACACTTATTATATAAACACCAATGAAATACCAGGCGAGCTTTCGCGCGAAAACTTGATATCTTCAGATGTGAAAATAACATGTTATCTTCACTTGTGAAAATATCAACTTTGCTATAGCTACATAATAAATCGCTCCTTTCACACCAAAAAACTATTAAAGTGAATTAGTAAAGTGAACTATTAAAGTGAATTGGTATTTCGTGTTGAAAAAATATTTCACTCGTTCGCTGCGCTCACTCGTGAAATATTTTTCAACACGAGAAGAGACATTTCGTATCTCCAAGCGGCCATGTAATATCCTCTATATAACGGATAGCTATCCGTTATATCATGAACAGCAACAGCCCAGACTGGAACCGAAGCCGTTCGCCCACATCGGACTCGGTACCGAACATCGTGCCAGAGAGGTTGTCCGAGAGAGGTTTGGTGCACTGAATCCCACGCAGTCCTCACTCGTCCTGAATATTTACTTCCACCTCACTGAGTTCTAGTCCGCACTCCTACTTATACACGGCGCTATGGAACGAATACCTCTTAACTCCGCATCAAAGTGTGACACAAACCTATCCGATATGTGACGTACGCCTCACTTTCGAGACCACCGCGGTGCTGCCTCGCTCCTTAACAGAAATCGCGTCAAAATAACCTTTTTTATGTGTGAACAGAAGCCCTATCTGGAATGGTTTTGGTGCCGGCGCAGTATGGTGTGAACATAATCTAAGCTACCTGTTGTTAGGTCGCATGGTGGCTGGTTTGAAGTATATTTAAGAACCGGTCCGTCATGTATGAACACAAAATTCTCTCTTTCTCTGACCCACTGAATTCCCTGAGACGGGCTTTCAATAAATGTATTTCCTGTTCGAATTCTTTGCCAAAGGTTTTGGTGTGTCTCATACTGACTTGTCTCAAAGGCATCAGACACACTTGATGAACCAAGGATGCCAACCTGATAAGCAGACTTTGCAAGTTCCTCAAGATTGTGAATGGGAAGCTCAGTGCTTTTTACGGTAAAAAATGCGGCCAGGTTAGCTGTGTAGGTTGAGACCCAGATAAGGATACAAAACCAGTAGCAACCAGCAAGAATGCGACCTAAGGAAAATACAACTGAACGTGAATTCATGAACCGGGTGATGAATCATACAATCAATCTGTTTTGTGGCGGCCATAAATTTCCTTGTACGTGGCCTTTATCGAACCAAAGAAACCGATCGTAGCATCCGTCCCAGACCTCAGTGAATTTTTGGTGCCAGACCTCGCACAAGCCATTGGGAACCCACGCTCTTATTTGTAAACTGCTAATGGAAATTAAATAAGAGATAAAATCTTACCTGTTTTGTTTTATTCTTGAATCTGCTGTGGTGCGAAGTAAAATGGAATTGGTTTTACGATGCGAAAACAATGTTCAAGTCGACGCTTTAACCGTTGTTGATTTCACGACGATTTATGTGGTCGCGCGAGCGCCGGTTGTTATTATCGTCTCGCGTTTCACCCTTGGTTATTAATATTAACAATTTGAATTAACGATAATACAAATAATGACAAGGGTCGAAATTCGATAGCTGCTTTCGTGCAATCAATGGCTCCAGTTGACTGGTCAGGACCAGTTTACAACGCAATCCCGCTCAAGGTAACATTCCACGGTGATTATTCAGTTAAAACGAAAACAGCAAGGCAATATCTGGATGAATTTGCAATCGAACTTGAAACGATCTCAAAACCAAGCAGAAAAGCCCAAGAAACTTTCAGGCGTCAAACGCAAAGTTAACTTCCGGTCCAGTCAAGTGGAGGCATTCATAAATCGAAAAGTTACTGAGTCAGTAATCAATTTCTGACCATTTTGAATACGAAGATTGTTATTTTAAACAGAAAAGTGGCCCACCGTTCATTTTATCCCTTAAACTTTTGTTGGAATGAATTTCGTGAAAAAACGCTTGTGACACTTGAGTACTTGTCTCTTTTCTCTTACTCTCCCTAGAATTGTTAATAAATTAATAACCAACAATGAAACGCGAGACGATAATAACAAACAGCGCGTGACACCAACAGTGAAATGAGAGCCAAACCACATAAAGCATTGAAATCAACAACAGTTAAAGCGTTGACTTGAACATAGTTGTCTCCTCGTAAAACAACTTCCATTTCACTTCGCACCATAGCAGATTCAAGAATTGATTAAAACAGGTACTAAGATTTTATCTCTGATTTAATTTCCATTTGCATTTTACAAATAAGAGCGTGTGTTACCTATGCACAACTAACCACGTATCTGAAGTTGATTTAGTGGCCACCAAAAAAGCATAATGCATCGATAAAGGAAGTGTTATTCATTTCTGGTATACTTAATAGCCTAAATGTTCTTTGCTAAGTAATTGTGAATTCGCTTGTTCTCAATTTCATATCGAAACTGAGAAGCGGCTTAATTGCAATTCCAACTCAGTTTTCCTGTTTGTACAAACAAAACCAATGGGATTGGAGCCTTTTTATTTTGAACTCGCAAAATAACCGATTGAAAAAAAAAAACTCAGCCAAGATCAGACTAACCTGACAAATTTCGAGGTGTGTTATCACCACCTTGTTGTAGCATACAAGCAAATGCAAACCATAAGCTGTTCAGATAGTTGAACTCCTCCGAAGTTCCTGTGCCATTCTCGTCTTTGTAGCCATAAGGGCTGAAGTAGTTAATTACAAACACAGCGATCGAGATGAGTATAACTATTGCCAGAGTGCAGCACCAAACGTAATTATCGAAGGGATTCATAAATTGTAGCAAATCGGTTTTGCCTTGTGATGACCATTTCTTCAGTAAGATGTCTTCCGTGTAGAACATGTAGGGAACTGTAAAGTCTACCACCTTTTCACGAGCTTCAGTTACAGTCAGAGAAGCTACAGCGAAGTCAGCTCTCTTCAGAGAAAAAGGAGAATATAACTGAGTTCAGTACGTTTTCATTTTTTGAAACATCTGATAGAACTTTAAGGTCTCTAAAAACGCATGAAACTCGACTGGAGCCTATCACTCACAAAGTGGCCAAAGTAATAATTGGACAAAATTTCCAATGGCAAAAAGCTAACAGTACAATGGGACATTATTTCCTAAGAAATTTCCTTTAAATGGTCACACCACACAGGATTAATTTTTCCACAGACTCAAAAGTTTGAACATGACACATTTCAAGACTTCCCCTTTTTTCCTCAGTGGAAAACAGTGGAGAGGTCAATGATTCTGATCATGCTTTAGAAACAGTGGAGAGCGCACGATCCTGATCCTAAAAGAAACATGTCTCGAAAGTTTCTGACGTTATCAGTGATGTAGTTAACATTCAGAAAAGCCGCGTTCGAAATAGAAACCTTCCACGTCTTCAGGGGTTATTGGGTAAGCAGCGAATATTTGGAGAAGAGTCGATTTTGGACATTTGATTTTTTAAAAATATAATTATAAAATATTATTTATTTCACGCTGCATTTCGGCATAGCCTGAGAAAACAACCGTTTCTCCTTGCTCCTCGCCGAACGGAACGTTGATAACTTAGGCGTTGATTTTCATGAAGCTTCAGAGATACTCCCTTGATTTTGCATTTTAATAGTTACCTTCAAGCATTACACGACCTTTTATTTTACAAACCTTTTCTACCAGTTCTCCAATCATTCCATTCCAGCTTCCATTTTCATTTTTTCCGCCATATAAACCGTCTGGAGAGTAGTTTATTTCAAACGTAAACTTGAGAAGTCTGGCCAGTTCAAGTAGAAGATCGATACAGAAACCTTTGTATGGTAAAGCATCGTTACGGTTTTTCTTAATAACAAAAGGATGATCCTAGAGAAAAGTAGATAAATTAGATTCGTACTTATCGATGCAGTATACAAATCAGTGATGTTACCGGAAAAAGCTTATGTCGACTCTTAATTGGAAGTGTTTTTATTGGCGGTTTTCACATAACGTCATCACTAATTCAAAACTAAAGAATCAGGGGCACCCAACATCAATTTTCGGAAAATATCTGTTCGAAAGAAGATTTGAGATCTAGAATTTTCGGAACATTTTTTGTAAAATTTCTTGCTTGCCTGCCTCTTCTAGTATTTTCGAACATCTAAAAAATGGTGCGATTTCCCGTTTTTAAGGGATTTTTACCTAAAAAGGTCACCTAGAATCCACGCTTTTGTAACAAAATTCAGATGTTTCTGTTGGTTTCCGACCGGATCTTTGCATATTTACGTCATATTTACCTAGCGCTTTATTTTTATTTTAGATGGCGTGATATTAAAAGAAAAGCAATAATTATATAACCACGGACGAGCGCGACAGGGCGTAACTTCATGGGGTTCGGGGCCAATCTCGTATCCACCGCCTTCTTTACGCCTCCTCTGGGGACGAGATTACAACGAACATGCGTGAAACGCCGTGAAACGCCAAGAAAAAGTTTGCAAGAAAAAGTTTGAATGAGAGCAAATCACTCCTTGTTTATTCTAATATAATTAATTACTGGCCTTACCTCGACAACAACAACTCGCAACTTTTTTCCCTCTAGAGTTTCTCCTGTGGAAGAGCTATTTACTATGTTGGGCGTGATGTTTCCAAACATAACGGCTCGTCTTGTTAAATTCCACATACCTTTCTATGAAGCGATAAATCAGATGTAATTAACGTCTTAAAACATGCATTGTAGCCAATGCGTGTAGCCAATGGTTTTTAACACGTTAAGTAATTCTATATTTACAATGTTTAAAAGTGAGCTGTCTTTACAAAGAAAACAAATTTTAAGCTTTTCTGAGTAAATAGTGTTTAAGATTTGGTGTGAATCAGGCTTAAACACTGAAGGAAGAGACGAGCCCAGCCTAGTCCCTAAGCGTTCTCTCCGATCTTGCCACGTTGTCCGGGCGAAGTCTGGGAAAAAGCGGGCAAGAAAACGCGTTCTCGGCGAGTCTCTCTCGGTGACGTCACAACTTACGTAGAGTCCAGGATTGAGCAAGCCGAGAAGGCCTAGGGACTAGCCTGAGACGAGGCCTAACACTTCCGGAGCTTGCTAATTGCCAAGATTGCTGTAGGATTGAGAATCAACAGGAGCCTAGCATTAACCTTGCCTCAGGGGACGGGAGAAAGAGAGAGCTTGGGAACGAAATTGTTGAGCATCTACCCCTACCCCGCTGAAATAACAAAAGTTGGCCTTATCAACTGAGCTTATAAAATCAAATAATCACCGTGATTGAGAAGCTAATCTTTCGAGCATTAGCCCTTTGTGTGGCTGCCCTCGAAAGTCTACTTGGCATCCAAAGGAGTTTCGTTGTTATTCACAAGAAAAAAGAGAAACACTTCAATCCTCAGATTTTCAGTTTATCTCCAGATAATCTTTAACTCTTCAGTTCTTCAGATAACAACTTAGTCTGCCTTACACGATACGGATGAGCGAAGGATTACATAGATTGTAAACCTTAAATCACACATGTGATAAAAGGAACATGGCGGCAACTAGCACGAGTCCTAAGCAAAAAGGTAACAACCGCTGACCATAAATACTGATAACTCCTTACTACGGCACTGCTGTAGTAACACCTTTGTCAAGGCGAATATTCACAAATGTATTTTTAGTGGCTTTTTTTATTATCATTTGCTACTTACCTTTTTAAAGGAATTATTTTGCAGATTTAAAATTTCTAGGTTAACCCCCTTTCTGTGTCCATTCTCAGTGAATTTAACAATGCCTGTCAAGCCTTTCAGATTTACCTGAGAAAAAGTGATGGAAATTTAATTGCACATTGTGTTTTTAGGTCGTCCCAAGTTTAAATCCTCACCCAAGCTGGTAAAAAAGCCATCTGGTTACCCGGGTCTTTTAATCTGATTTTACCATATTTGTATTACAGTAAACACCTTCTATTATGAACTTCCTTTTTTGGAAGTCTGGCAAGATAGTTTCTTGTATTTTGAGGTACTTATTGGCAATTTAGGCTTACAGGGTTCTTAATTTCTTTGAAGGAGATAATAGATTGTTGATTACCAGAAAAATAAATGACTTTTAAGTTTTTTAATTATGACCCTAACAAAACTGATTGCCGAGTTTATATAAAGTTTAGTACAGCATGTTCCTGTTACACTTAGATTTACAACTCAAGTTCTGGACAACTGTTATTCAAGTGTAATGCAGTAAAACACTGCACTTCCACCCGATAAACAAAACACAGCTGAAAACATTTAATATGCTAATATTTATTATCTAAACTAATAAATTTTATAAATGTCAACGAAGTACTTACCTGTTTAATGCAGGTTAATATTGACTGTCTTTGCTTTGAAGTAATGTCTGTCCCATTTATTGATGAGCAGGGCTCTGTGTTCAGGGCCTGATTAATGGCTTGGACAGAATCGTAAGCAAGGGCAATCGTTTCCTAGATAATTGAATTTTTGTTTTCATAAATTAGATTTCACGTCATCCTCAACTCATAATGCTCAAAGTTAAGCTGCAGTTAATAAAACATAAAATGAAATAAATTTTTGGATTTTTTTCCTTTAACTATTGTACACATAACCAAATTTTCAGCTTACATGACATATATGTTTATCCTTTATCTAAGATACAAGGGATCTGTTGTTAAGTATATGCGCAGTTAACTGAGACCAACGCATGTAGTGGAAACCTCAATTAATGTGACAGCCCCTTTTTTGAAACAAATGTTACACACCATCAACTTTCTTCATTGATGGTACCTTGTTTGTGACGTTGTAGTTTCCTAGGGTAACATTTTCCAGTTCCTTAGAAGACTGGTTCTCAACGTACTCAAGTTTCATTGCTATAACCACGTTACTTGGATGGCTTTTTACACTCATTGGAACCTAAAATGTAAAAACAAAATAATAATTATAATTATATAATAACCTTATGATTCACACATAGTTATTTTACTCTGGTCTATAAAAACCCTGGAATTCACAGGCCTTGGCTTCTAGTTTTCTCTGATTCTTTGTTACGAAATGTTTCAGTTTCATTCTATGAAAGAAAAATGTACAATTAATTCTCTTTCATACCTTTCCTTGGAGAATAAATTTGTAGCCTCTGTAGCTCTGACAAGATTTCTAAGAAACAAAAAATCGAAATCCAAGGTAAAGGTTTTGTTGCTAGTGCGCTCAAGTTAATCTTGTGCGAGTTCATTTCTGGGAGACGCTTAATGGACGAAGAAAATATTTGCGAATCAAGGGACCATTTGTGAATAAAATAGATTTGATTAAAGAAAAAAAAAAAAAAGAAAAGAAAAGAAGAAGACCAGGTTAATGATATCAGTAATACTGGAATATTGATGTACATGTAAAATATTTACATTTTCTTTTGGTCATCATACAAAATGTACATTGAAAGATTTCCTGTTCTTTAACGTCGTCCAAAGTAGGAAAATAGTGTTCACGCTTGATATCAAACAAACTTATAGTCACATTTTCATTACTTAAATGATAAGAAATGGTTATTTTTATGTATCAAAATGTGATGCTAACTCATTCTTGGGCATCAGATTTTTGTAGGGCGCTGAAATTTAACGGGAAAGAGGTTTTCTTGTCCAACCTTGTCATTCGAATTAATACTACTACGTTGAAATTGTTGCACGATGTTGTACTGGCTATGTGAAGAACGTTTTCTCGTCTATTTTAATAAAGAGCAAAAAGAGCAATGTAACGAATGAAGGAAAAAAAACAGCCGTGAAATACCTTTTGCTGAAGTATAAGCTCCATGTTTTTCTTAGTGGTATAAAGCAAGATGATATCGGGATCAAGATTTTTTACTTCATTCATTGCTGTCAATACGTGTGACGCTTCATCTCCCGTTTGTATCCTCCCAGAAAGATGTATTAGGCTCACAGTGATCTTGGATGGCTTGGATATGGCGTGGAAATATCCTGCTTCGTGCACACGGTTTTCTGGCAAACAGTAAGTGAAAAATTATAATTTTTATAGGCAAATAAATTTAAACGATTTTTATTTGAAGTAAAATATATTGTTATTCTACTTAATTAATAGAATTTATTTACTTGATGTACAGCTAATATCTTAATCTCAGTGTTACATTTGCCTAGCAGTCAGTATGAAGGAAGTAACCATCGCTTTTATAAGCTTAAAAGAGAAACGGTAGAAGGAAATAAGCAAATAAATTCACTGTCAAGTTTGTTCTAACCATTTACAGGACACATCATAAAAATTACTGAGACTTCTTTTTACCTTCGAAAACAAGAGCAACTTTTTCCCATTGAAATGTGTTGATTATGTCAAGAGAGGCCTGTGCGTAATCTTTGTATCCCGCTGACATTTGTATCACGTGTCCACATTGATCTAATGGCATGCTGTTTCCATGGAGACAGAAAAAAGGAATGCTGGTTACGGCGGATAGCACGCATGTGGAAGTGTTTGTGTAGCTTCCTTCAATAAATGAAAGCACATTTTCCTCAAGAAACATTGAAGCTGAAAATTAAATGAAAACTATTTTAATTTGCTGACAGAAAAAAATAATTATAAATATGAAATTAAATAAACAACTAAATGTGACAAGTGTAATCGGTCAAGCCCAGGGCCGTAGCTAGCATGAGGCAAGACGAGGCAGTTGCCTCCTATTGATTTTGGCCTTTAAGATAAGATTAAGGTAAAACCTGCTAATATAAGGTGGATGAATTGAGGAGAAAAGCATTTTAATGAGGTTAATTCGTTTCATATGAACGGTGAGTAGCGGTTTTTCAAATGCTCTAAAAGACAGATGGTGATTAACTTGGCACCAGTGTCGCTAAGCAATAAAATGGTGAACTTCTACACTTGCCCAAGATTGACTTTTCTGAAAAAAAAAAAAAAAATGCCACAGGAAATGCTTACAAGAGCATTTCTGAGCCTCTAGATTTCAAAATGTTCTGGGGGGGGGGGGGGGGGAGGGGCATGCCTCCAGACCCCCCTAGCGCCACACGCCTTCAGCGCTCGAAACTTTCCTTGTCTTGTTCTGAAGTCTAGCTACGGCCCTGAAGCCGTCCTTTTTTTGGGAGATGAGAGAAACACCTTTTTTCTCACAGTTTATTCACAATAAAAAATACCGAGAAACAGATGCGATAAGTGATTGTATTTACTCAGACACGTTAATTTTATCACTGTAAGCAATGCTGACGATGTCGAAAATATTGTGGGCATTTTTTTCTTCTTAGTCTCCCACGCAGTCGTTTTTGCGCCCTTAGGTTACTCAAAACTCCTGCTGCTAGATCTTGGTCTCCCCAAGAGGTTTCTTGGAGAGGAAAGTTGTGTGAAGAGTCAGTAACAGTTGCATGACTTGCATGGGTGATTACCTCATTCTCAAAAAGCCTTTATCCAAACCAATGCCTCTTTCTATTGGTCTGAACACATTATCAGTATCGATAATGGAAGAGCAGGTCATTATCTAAAAGGAGGTCAATATTTTTAATATTGACTTCCCGTTGCATTATAAATTACAGGAGGTCATTACTGTTTTTTAAAAAATTACAGTACTTCCTGTTCCACTTCTGTGACCATGATCTCGCGCTACTCGCTCGGTCATTTTTCTGAACGACCCCGCGCGAAAAACAGGTGGAGTCAGTTCAGTTTTGTCTTGAAATAACCGTGGTCTAAGTTAGAATTCGTTGGAAAAGACGGCCTAGAGGGATCATGAAGTAACTCAATGGATGTTTAGTGGGATCCCAGTCACCCAGAAAGTAGTCCTTCATCTTAAGTTCCGGTGCTTATTGAAACATGGAAATGCTGGAGTACCTTGACAAAACCTCCTGGTGCTAGTGCGAGAACCAAAAAAGACATGCTCTCAGATTAGTCGTCGCTTACCATTCTCGTTCCCAGAGCCTCCCGGGACCTGAGCACGAGCACCAGGAGGCTCTGGGGACACAAGATTTGAAATCCTCTTACTTCAGGGCTTCCGGTCATTTCCGATTCAAAAGTAAGTTGGAGGATTCTCTTTTTAAAAAGCTTTGAATCGCATAGATTAACAGTCATTGACACTTCTGCAGGAGCAAGTGAACGCTATTAGAAATGATGTAGAAAATCAGAAATGACCGAAAGTCCTAAAATCTAAGACTTCAAATCCTGTGTCCCCAGAGCCTCCTGGTCCTCGTGCTCGGGTCCCCAGGAGGTTCTGAAACGAGAATGGTCGCTTACTGGATCGAACCCCGGCCAAATATTTGCGAGAGACGAGTGCTCACCCACAATCCCCTTCTAGTCAAGTTAATTCGTGCAGAAAATGCGATTAGCCATGATAAAAACAAACATAATCCCTAGCTCTCCAAAGCAAAAATTATAACATTCGTTCCGGCATTTGCGTCTTTACAGACGATCACTGTTATTGGCTTAATTATTGAACGTATTTAATATAAGAAAAAATCTCCTTCCCTCACCTTTATCAAACAGGTCAATGTCTTCGGATAATTTGAAAGTTTTTAAAATTATCAAAACATTGCTGAAGATAAACTTCTTATTGACAGAAAAATTGACAGCTTCATACTCCTCTGGATACTCATTGATAACACCTGTGGTCATTGGAAAAAATAACTTAATTCGTTATGTGATGTGCCAGCAAACTAAAGCCATTAGACCTTGTAAAACCCAAAAATGCTTCATTACTACTAAACGGTGTGATGCCAATAGACAAGTTACAAACCAAAAATATACAAGTGTAAGCAGGTTCGTTCATTTTCATCAAAATCATCTGTATTCCGGGTTGCTTATATATTAAACTATTCCAGGAGATGAAGTAACCGTGTGGAAAACAGACTGAGTTTAATTCTTCCAAAAAATGTAAAACAAGAAAAGCAAACTGATAGCCTTGCTAGATATTTTCTTACAAGACGATAAATTTAGGGGGGCCACAGTTTAAGAACTGGAGACGCTTAAAAAATTTTAAAACTTTCTTTTCTGACCGAGTTTGCTTTAAGAGCTATTGAGCCTCTTAAAAGAATTCTAAGTGCATGACACTGAGTCTAAGAGTTACACATTGAGAAATGGGGACCTTTCTTTGATCATGCTACAAATGATTTGACGTACTTTCAAATTATCTTTGTACGGTCGGTGGGAAGTCAGTATATTCTACCAAGAGTGTCGAAAACTAGGAAAATTCATCAATGAACGTAAAAAATTATAATACAAGACCAACTACCTACCGAATGTAAATTTTCTATCTGCTGCCGTCTGTACACTCCATGTGCACAGGATTGCAGAGATTAACACTGTGAAGACGGTTGTTGTTTCCATCTAAAGATTCAACAATTCAAACTAAGTTAGACTGAAATCCCTTAACGCCAAAATTTGATGCCATACACTAGCGCCATCATGGTTAAAAACGTATTACACTTACTGATAATATGGAGTACTGAATCTAATCACTTTTAAGGAGTTTTGTGCAAGTAAACTTGCAAGGTGTCACTTAGGAGAAAATTTGTGACCTTGCAAAATATGTCTTAGGTCTTAGTTACCATTCATAAAACCTATTCTTAAAAATATTTAGCTACTAAGGGTGCTAGGGTAGGAATTCAGCATGTTTTTGGTTTCAAGCCAATCGTAGAACCGCTTAAAGGAAAAATAGTGACAGCTGTTTAACTGCATCATGCAAATATTGCCTTAAAACTTATAAATTTTTATTTACAAATCTCAAAAAATGCTTTTTAGTGAGAGACGTTGAAAGCGGGTCTACAACCTTTTTAATATTTTAGCAATTATTCGGCTAGCGGTAAAATTTCTCTTCCTTTCGGTTAACAAAACCTTAAACAATCTCAATTTTTATATAATGTTTTAGATAAGCGCCTACAATCTATTTCTTTTGTTAAACAAAGGTCTTAGGCCCATAACGATACGATATTATGACTGACGCAGTGACCCATTAATCATCTGACCGCGGGTGCACAGAAATCTTAACCAACTTTGAACTTTCAATGGCAAATTATGTAAAAATCTTTTAATTTGTTACGCCTTAGAGACTGAGCCGTAGCCAGAAAATATCCATTCCTTACCCATAAGTTTTCCTACATCTTTTCCACATCCCTTGATCATGCACATCTGCATGTGTCTGTTATGAATATCGTGAGGTTGTAACCCGGGGGGGGGGGGGGGGTACTCCCGCGAATCTTGGATAGGGGTGTGCCGCGAAGGTTCGTGAACCCTAACCCTATTTAAGGACTAAGAAAACAAATACTGATACCCTTTTAAGGCCCAAAGCCGAAAAATGACACCCTATTCAAGGGAAAAACAAAATTATTAATAGCATGAAAAGGAAAACTTTATTTCTTCTCTGTAACATTGGATGTATAGCATCAAGCATAAAATACTAGAATAACTAGTTTTATTCATAATATGCAATCATAACCGGCGGGCGTTTTCACACTCCAGTATTAGATAATACAATTAAGCTACCCTATCTAAGGACCACACCAGGGACAGAGAAACAAAAGGATCAAACAAGATACCCTATTTAAGGACCGAGAACCTCAAATACCATACCCTATTCCGCGGCACGTACCTATATAGCCCATATATGGGAGTACCCCCCCCCCCCCCTCGGGGGTTGTAAATGGATGGACTGCTGATGACAACTAAATCGTCTACAATTCTGTGCGTATATTTTAGTCGAACCAAATGCAAAGTTGTGATTATGTAAACGAGGTCTTGGAGCATGTTGCCCAGGTAAAATTTGAATTAAGGTCTGTCTTGTGAAATGCGAGGAATTGTGTCTAATGTTTGAATATTTCCGGCTAACAGTGGTACACATTAATTTAAGTTGTTATATGGACTAAGAAAATTCAAAAGTTTTTTTTTTTCTTGAATCCCGTCAAAGTCTCTTCTCATTGATATTCCATCCTATTTTCCCCCTTTTTATTTCTAGCAGGCGCAGATCGGAATTTTATTTACTCTAAGGGAGCGGTAACCTTCATCAGGTTTAATTTTTTTTTTTTATGTACACGTGGTTTAAAGGAAACGACCCCGAAACATTTTTACCTTTTACGCGTTACACCGGCCTATTACACCTGCAGTTTTGCCTCGCTCAGGGTTTGATCTAAGAGGCAAAAAACGCCAATGAAAGGCTTATACCCTCAATCGCTCCATATAAGGCATACGAGGATTCTAATCGTTAAAATGGAATTTCGGATTTCTTGAGCTGTTTCCGGATTCCAAAGCCCAAGATTCTGGATTCCACATGCAAAAATTTCCCGGATTTTGGATTCCACAAGCAAAAACTCCTGGGAATCCAGTATCCGGATTCCCTTACATTTTTACCTGGTGCGACCTCAACCTGGCGATATTCATTTTGACGAAATGTTTAGCCGTCCTTGTTCTATGTTTCTTTGCCGTAGCCGCCACCTTGTTTGTTTGAGCTAGTCTGTTCTTTGCAAGAGCACGATCATTGTTTTTTTTAGTTGCTTTGGCTATCAAATATGTAGCAATGGCAGCTTGATATAGAACAGCCTTTTCCAGTCCATCAAGCTTTTTAAACACAAAAGTTCATTTCGTACGAAGCGAAACCAACCATGTAGAGAAACTGACAGTTATTCAACGATATCGATGGATGAGTAATTGATGCAACTATTTTACAGTTGAAAAGTAGTGTATTCGGGTAGGTCCAAATTCGGATTAAGATCAACTCATGAATTTTTTGTGTCTGAACTGGGGTTTGCCTACACCATCACAGATATTAGCCCTCCAATCACGCACTTATCTGTGGAAAACAAGACATTTGTAGGAAGTGATGCCGTCTGTTTTGAAAGCAAATTGATAGTTAGTTTAAAGAAGCAACCGAAGCTTCATTAGTAGCAGGGGCTGTGTCTCTATTCGAACGTTTTATTATTTCTATCGATAATGTTTCGTCTTCTTATTATTAACGTGCGTACTTGCTTACCTGTAAAAACGGAACGTACACGTGTGCGTATGTGTCTGAAGCTACACTCTTACTGGGCGTATACGACTAAAACGTTTTACCGTCTCAAGGGTAACAGTTAGCTCCTCCGCTCACTTCTTCTTAATGACGCACTCTCTATACAACTGAAATCGATACAGAATGCGTCAAAGGTTGCTCCATGCATAATTATGTCGATGCTAAAAATGAAAATAAAATTTTAAACCTCTTATCAATGAGCCTCACATTTTAGTTTTTGCCTTTGGTGAAAAACTGCGCAACAATGGGTATGCCTGGTACTTGTGCAGTAAAGTATAGTAATAGTTTACTACTTAGAAACAAAATTGTGGAAGGTTAACGTAATGTTTTCAAACACTAACTGACAGACATTCTTTAGACACCTCATTGCCGTTAACATTTGAATATTTATCAGTTATATGCTAAAGTTATTTCATTCTCAGTTTTTGTCTTAGTTTGCTTTTTTACAGTTCTTATTGAAGAATGCAAAAATTGTCGCTCTGAAAGTCTTTCCTACAGCGGAAACTTTTTAGTCATTTCCACATCTTTTCCGTGCAATATAAGTGCATTTACTTGTTGAAGTTGAATTATTAAGTAGTTCTTTTGTCAACATTTAATATCCTTTTTCGAGTTTGTAAATGAGTGAAATGCGCGATTTTAGCTTGTGAAAGTACTTCGAAGAAAGCATTTCTTTTAACACGATTTGTGAGGATGAGAAAAGTTTTCTTTTTGCCTCTCGATATAATGATAATAAGGCGGGAATGAAGATTTGACTGTCAGGATAAACATATAAAACAATAAAGAAGGGGCACTTTCGGTTTCTGAATGAACCCTTAAAAGTATTCTAAAAAATAACAATCTGAGCAGATAAACTGCCCCCAGGCTTTAACATGAGGAAGAAGTCTCTTAAATTAACGAAACTGTTGTGGCATCTCGTACAGAAATTGTATTTTGTCATTTCTAAATCGTGCTTGAGATATATAGCTAAAGGCAGAAATATGTTCTTCCAATAAAAGTTTGATATTAGGCAAACCGCTAATAAAAATAATTGATTTCATGATTAATCACCGATAGTTTCTATGCCAGTTAGAATATTTTTTAGCAAGGGACAGAGTAGGAAATAATTTTTAAATGCAATACTTACTTTTCCCTTTTGTACCAAAGCTTTTAAGGTACGATAAATCGTGTTCAAGTTGTTAAGTCAACAAATGAGAAATGGATGTTGAGTAATTGTGTTTGGAAAAATACCATCACCTGCTGCTTCTAAATTAAGCCCTGAAAGATATCTAAGTCTTGTGTCTGCGGATAATATCCTAAACTCCTAAATGAAAGCTACTCTGTGCAGTGCTTTCCTGTGGTGCATATATTATTATGTAATGTTGTTTTGTCTTTGCTATACAAGGTGGTTGTTTTGAGTCTGTAATAAAACGCTGTAGCGTTATCCTGTAACCAAAAACTCTACGCATGTGCGTCGTGCCATGAAAGGCAATCCGTTTTCTGAATTCCAGGAAATTTTGCACAATCGCAATCCTGGGCTTTGGAATTCGGACTTCAGCTCAAGGAATCGGGAAACTTACTTTTCGGATTGGAATATACGGAAACCAGTTCGATTCCACTGACAAGGAATCCGGAGTAAAGTATCTGAAGGCCGGAATCCACATCTTAGAATCCACAATCCAAGACTGTCTAGAATTATGCTATGTGGGACGATTTGTGCCTTTGCATTGCACCACTATAGAAATAAATTTCCTGAAATCCCGATTACGGCCCTCTTTTTCTTTCATGATTGCACGTATTTTCTTCTCTTTTCAAACTGTCGGTTCAAATAGCACATTGCTAACAGTTTATGCGCCATCTCGAAGGCAGTGTCTTTAGGCTCTTGTCAGGTTTTAATAGATACAGACAGGTAATTAACAACTTACATGTGTTTTGAACGGAACTTGTCAAGATTAGCTCGCGCGGGTGGTTATACTAAATAAATACAACTTATGAATAGAACAGGTTTACTACAATGATGACCATAAAAACCATGTGAGACACCTAATTTAAACTGAATTGCGCGTGAAGACGGTGCAGGGTGTCCAAAACGTTTCTTTCGCTGATTGGGTTAGCAATGCCTGCTTAGGAACAACGGAAAGAGCAGGGACAAGAGTGCGTAGGGAGAAAGAGAACGGAAAACCTTGGGGCCGGCCAACCCGGTGAATCTTTAATTGCATTGACCTTGACTTCGAAAACTTTGTCTGAAAACAATGAAAAAACAAAGGAAAAAAAAATGAAAAGTCAAACTCGCCTCTATATGGGACTAAATAGTGGAAATACAGTATTTTTATCGCTGTAAGCATAGTACGAGACTGTGTAATGATGAGATGATTGATATATAGAGGATATTACACGGTGGCGCAAGTATATGGATTTTATTTTCGAGTGGCAAAACAATATTTTACTCACTCGCGATCGCTGCACTCGTTCGTAAAATATTGTTTTTGCCACGAGAAAATAAAATTCATATCTTTAAGCCGCCGTGTAATGATATTTTTATTATACAGACAAAAAGACATCGAGAAAATATTAGAGGGAAATTACCGAAATTACGTCATCGATAAACTCACGTGTGAGATTATGGGAAATAAACCACTCAGGTCCCGGATGTGCTTTTTATGAATTTTACGAGTGGTATATTTTCCAGTAAAACACTCGTGTCTATATAATAAACAAGCGTAATACTATTTTCTTTGATTAAAAGTCACGCCACGGAAGAAAAAGGAGGCTTTAAAAAGCCAGCCCCCTTAGACATTTATTTATAACAAAATATATTTATTGAACTTATTATAAGTTGTTCCTTAAAAATATCGGGCACATGGACTGCTGATCAAAATAAACACTCGGTGAATTACCTATCCAAGATCGTTTCGTTGAGCAAAAACGGTATAAGCTAGATCAACTCATCAAGGGGACAACAGCAAACGTATTCATGATCACTTTAATTAATATTTCTAGCGCTACCAAACCCATAAAATAGTAACTCACAAAAATTTACACCTTGCTAAATATAAGCTATGTAACTGAAACGACATACTTGATATGATTCTGGGGTTCAGTTGAGCCCGGATAAATGCCTTGGTCACGCAATGCAAGGTTTTCAGCGTCCTTCTTACCGAAAAAATGGCTTGGTATAAAATGCAATCACTTGATATTTCTTTCTTGTTTCCAGAAATCGGTTAACGTTTGTCATATGTCCCCTAAATACAAGTTTTATTAGCTGACAATTGATAGCTGATTGTGTTTAGGTAATTTTATTGATCGCGAATTAATCGCGATGATTTAATATACTATAGGACACAGTTAATGGCTCTGTGTTCGCTTCACAATTAGGAAATTTCTACATACACTTCATGTTTCCAGTACCATTTGCTTTATTTGCTATTGAATATATGATAATTATACTAGCTATAGCTGACAATTGTATGATTGGTTCAGTTTATTTGTATGGATTATATTTAGCTCTTATATTAACCTAGGGGGAGGTCTGTATGGGAGAATCTTGACCGAGTTCGCCAGTACAGACCGAACGCAGTGAGGTCTGTACCAGCGACTGAGGTCAAGATTCTCCCATACAGACCCACCTAGTTCGGTCAATAAGATGTTTATTATATATGGCCAAACAAGCAAGCAAAGCAACAAAAAACATTTCGACTTCATCTTTGCTCGCAGCTTCCTCAGCAGGACTAAAATTTGCCAACGTTTCCTCGTTTTCTTTACCTACTTCCTCGTGAAGGTCCACTCATTCCTCCATTTATTATTATTGACAGGAGCAAGCCAATTTTCATATTCTTGGTTTGTAACCTTTTGAGGACAACTGTTACAACAAGATCGGTCTACATGCCGGTCTAGATGGGAAAATCTAGACCGCGATCAAGATTGATTTTAGCCAATCAAATTCTTCAATTTGTTTGTTTCCAGTCTTTTTGAGACATGGCCATATAATAATTAGTAGTAATGCTTGAATTACTGTGAAAAGGCAACCTCCACTAACAGCCACTTCCCCACAACGGCCCGGCCTCTCTACTACAGCCATCTTTTTTGGCGGACACTCCATACATTCACTCTTGTTTCAACCTCTCTACAACGGCCACCTCTCGACAATGGCCCCTTTCTTCTGCCCTCAAGGTTGTAGAGAGGTTCAACTGAGTGCGAATTATTTGTCATTCCTTTCAATCCTTAGTGTGCCCCGTCTGTAGGAGGAAAAACAAAACTAAACAAGTTAGAACAAAGAACGCGTTTTTTGTGCGTTACATAATAGTTCTTGGCCTTATCGTCGTAATGGACCGTGGTGTGTTTTCTATAACCGTATCATTAAGTAGTTCTCACACTGTGTCATTTCAAGGAGTTGACTTGCGTTTTTTTCGGCAGCCTTGTCAATATGTGGTAGACCTTTAGTTAATATTTCTTTTAATTTTACCAGTGACCCAGGTCTAAGTCCAGCAGTTAGCGATCAAGCTCTGACACATTTATTACTTACTACAAGAAGGGATGTTAGAATATTCAACTGATGTGCTCAAAGTTTGACGAAGAAGTCGAAAGAAACAAAATTTCTCCACTTTCCTCCCCGCGAAACCTCTGGCTTCGAGGAAGGTAATTTCACGTCCACACGCTCGCGTTTTGGCTCCTTGTACTATCCTCAAGAGAAAATATGGAGCTATATTCGTAGTCTAAAACTGTAACTTAAAGTAGGACACAAGTTATCAACCTTATAAAATTGCTGATTTTTCTCCCATCTACTCTTCTTTTCCAATAAATCTCAGCGCAAAGCGCAAAGAATGCTACAAATGTTCCGGCCGTGAGCACAATGTAAACCCCCATCATACTCGACAGATCAATCTGCTTCCGGCCCAATGCTGCAAGGAAGATAAAAGATGAGTTTTTTTATTACTCTTATTACTCTAAAAATGCTACATGTAACTGCAGAGCCTTATTCTAAGCAGCTGTTTGCCTGGTCACATCTTGGGCATAGAATGGCACAGAAAAAGAAAATCGACTAGATTTGTATGACACTCAAATGGCCAAATGTACGCCAAGTGAAGAGCTTCTCTTCGAGCTCTGAGAGTATCATAGTGTCGAAACTCTTGAAATTACAAATTGCAATACTTATTTCTTACTTGTATCTTCTTCTTGCGGGCAGTTACTTGTGACATGCCACCATTTTCGTCTTAATCCTTCAAGAAAACCATTTTCTTGAAGACGCAAAATGGCCAATGTGAATTCCCTGGTAAAAGGAGATTTATGTTGTAGAGCGAATGCCATTCCTTTTGCTGTGCTTAAACCTGCAACTGTTTCGAAGAAATATCTTAGGGTCTGAAACTGTTCAAAATTTTAATTTATACTAAAGTACCAGGTTTCCCTTTTCGCGGCTTTCTTTTTCTCCAAGCCCTCTCCCCCTCCCCCTCAAAAGTTGAAATCTAAAATAAAGATGGCTGGGATTTCCGACGTCTCCCTCAGTAAGAATTGAAATCAAAGCGAGTCCAATATTTTTTACACTTGTGTCTAAATACGCGCAATGGCGAAAATAGTGAATCTGGTAAAACGTCGCCAGAAGGACATCGAAAACTCAAATCAGATGTCAAGAGGCGCACAATAGAAAGTGGTGTATTTGATGAAAATGGAGAAAATGTAGCGAAATGGAAAATGCGATGGCGACAATTTGCCAATGTTCTTTTGAATTTTGGCCAAACCTTTGGTGATTCTTTACCAAATTCTCCATTTTCGTTTTGGTGTGCATTTCTGGACATATGTTATTTTTATCCATGAAGGTAAGAGAGAGCGAATCATTATAGCTCGCTCAGGGTCAAGTGCGTAGAAACTAATCTATACATAATAGCCAAACAACTGATAACCCAGTGGCCGTCGAAAAATCAAAAATACTTACACTAATTCTGCCAATCAGAAACTTAAGTCATAAAAATGTATTGAAAATGATATAGAATGACACAGATTAAAATATACACAATATCGTGATAAGTTAAGATGCAGAAATTATATAATTATGTTAAAAACTGAAGTCCTTTTCTGAGTAACTAATAAAAAATTTCTTTAAAAAGGCTTTGTTTAAAACGTGAGTAGCTGTTCAAAACTCTCAGAGATCTTGGTATAGAGTCCTTAACGAACTGTAAAAGGAAGGTATCTTAAGCGCTGGAGCTTCACTAATATACCCAAATTTTTCTCATTCTCTGACCCACTGACCAAGTCTGGATGCACTATTTATGGTAAACAGAGCCTTTAGTCCTTGGGAATAAAATCAAAGTAAAGCGAAAGGGGTTGTTTTACCATTGTGCTATCTAAAAACGCAGCTTATTACCTAGCTTTAGATCGCAAGGTGGCTGGTTGACGTAGTATCTAAGAGATGGACCTCCACTTATGAACACAAATTTTTCTCGATCTCTGACCCACTGAATACCTTCCGATCTGTTTTTAGGCAAGTTATCTCCAGCAATAATTCGTTGCCAAATAATTTGGTGAATTTCGTACTGACTTGTCCTAAATGCCTCAGAAACACTTGATGATCTAAGTACTCCCACTTGATAGTCTGATTTGGCAATGTCTTCAAGGTTTTTGACGGGACTTTCAGCGTTCTTCACTGTAAGGAAGGCTGCCAGATTGGCGGTGTATGTTGAGATCCAGATAAGGATACAAAACCAGTAGCAACCAGCGAGAATACGACCTAAAGGTAGATAAAACTTCCCCAATTACAACTGTGATAAACGCATTACGTACAGACCGAGAAAACGTTCCTTAGCATAACTAATTGCTTATCAGAAACTTTATGAACATTAAGAGGCACTATTGAAGTTGTACCAAGTAGAATTTCTCCCACGTTTCACCTCATGCCCTCTTTACCATGATTTAACACCGATTCAAGTTCTAAAAGTTAGCTAGGAATAAAGATATGTGGAATTACACAGATAATATAAGGATGTTTTATGAGGGGAAGCGGAGGGCTAAGGCGTGCAACACCTTCTGAGATCTTCATAATTCTTCATATTATACAACGAAAGCTGATCCTTAAACGTTAGAATTATTGTAGACGCATATACTAACCCGACAAGTTTCGAGGCGTGTTATCACCACCTTGTTGTAGCATACATGCCAATGCAAACCACGCAGTGTTGAAAAAACTGAACTCTTCTGACGTCCCCTTGCCATTCGCGTCCTTGTGACCATATGGACTGAGGTAGTTTATGACAAAAACAGCAACAGAGATGAGAATGAGTGTGGCCAGAGTACAAAACCAAACGTGATTATGAAAAGGCCTCATGAATTGTAGCAAATCTGATTTTCCTTTGGAATACGTTTTCTTTAATAAGATTTCATCTGTGTAAAACATGAAGGCAACTGTGAAGTCCACCACATTTTCTCGAGCCTCAGTCACAGTCAACGAACTTGCTGCCAAATCAGCTCTCTTTAGGTGAAAAGAAAAATTTAAAGAGGTTACTATATTTAAAAACAAAGTGTCATACAATTAACCTGGATCAGAATCTACAAAACCTGTATTTCAAAATTTATCTGTCATTCAATGGGTTTTAAAAGGTTCGCCAACATTTTTTAAAATCTTCCAAATTCTATGCAATAGCCATTTTGAACATATACATTAGACACAACTACGTATCAGGTAAAGGTATGAGCAGACATTCCATTCCTTTCAGGATCATTACTCTTTCACATCTCTTTCGAACCTACAATAATCTTTAACAAAATGAATTATTCAAATTACAAACCCCTTTAATTATCTCTCCAATCATCCCATTCCAGGTTCCATTTTCTGTTTCGGCACCAAACAAACCGTCTGGGGTGCGATATATCTGGTATGTAAACTTAAGAACTCTTGATAGTTCATTTAACAGATCAATAGAATATCCTTCGTATGACTTAGCGCCACCATCCTCCTTTTTTATCATGACAAATGGGGGATCACTCTGAGTTGGTGTTCGAAAGAAAGGGAAAAATATGTATGAGTATCAGCCTTATACATATCAATATTACTGATGTACATAGAGGATATTACACGGTGGCGCGAAGATATGAATTTTATTTTCGAGTGGCAAAACAATATTTTACGAACGAGCGCAGCGAGTGAGTAAAATATTGTTTTTGCCACGAGAAAATAAAATTCATATCTTCAAGCCGCCGTGTAATGTTCTTTTTATTATATAGACAAAAAGACATCGATAAAGTAATAGAGGGAAATGACCGAGATTACGTCATCGATAAACTCACTAGTGAGATTATGGAAAATAAACCACTCGGGTCCCGGATGTAGCGTTTATGAATTTTACGAGTGGTATATTTCCCAGTAAAACACTCGTGTCTATATAATAAAAACCAATATTAATTCAGTCATCATATCAATAAAAATCTCTACAGAGTAGTAGATAAGAAGATAACTAATGATAAGCCATTTTATATGCCCTTCGTATCGTTAACAGATTACAATTTTCTGCAACATCAAACCTGTTTTGCAACAAATCAGGTTGCAACAATCAGAATTGTTGCAAGACAGGTTTGATTCATTGCTCCCCACCCGTTTTGCAGACACATTGCAACACAAGTTGCACGTTTTTGTTCCGCTTTTTACCTTACCTTTACGATAAATAGCAAAACAAAAAAACAACTTATGTTTAAATGCGGTTTGAATTAAACCTAATACTGCTTACAGGGCAGTCTACATATAAATTAAAAACAAGCTAATTAAAGTGCATTAAAAAAGTACTTAAATTATACTACAATGAAATTAAGTACTACATTGTGCATTAAATTAAAGTTTGATGTAGGACATTAAAAACTAAGGCAAAATTCGGGAATTAGCTCTTAAACTGTCTTTCCATTGAGTTCAACATAACATTTCTCCCAAATTTCCAAACCAGAGCTTCTTCTTTTACCTCCAATACTACCACTGCCAACTGTTTTCCTTCCACAGTTTCTCCAGAGGATGGAGTTATCCTGTTACTTAAGATATCCCCAGACATCATGGCACCTTTGGTTGAATTCCATGTGCCTATCTGTGTAAAAGAAAGCCAAGTGGAAAGTGCTTCACTAGGTGCAGAAGTAGTGGTCAAAAGCGCAGAGCGTTATGAAGCGGAGAAAATAAAACTGAAAGAGACTGATAATATGACTAAGACGCTTGAAAGATTTTCGAGTTCAGAAGCGAAAGAAGAAACTTAGTGACAGGTCTTACATTAACAGTATTTGTTACTCAAATAGAAAAGAAGAAAAAAAAGTGAAATAGTGATAGTGTAAACCTACCTTTTGAAACGAATTGTTCCGCAGGTTTAAAATTTCCAAGTAAATCTCTTTCCGATATCCATCCTCTGTAAACTGGACAGGCCCTGTCATACCCTTTTGCCAATTAACCTGTCCAAAAAAAAGCCGACAAAAAAAAAAACATGTTAAATTATTATCTTCTTTGGTAGCCTTACTAAAAGCAATGTAAGGTTGATATAAAAAGGGCTAAAATGAAAGGATCCGTTATTTTTATTATATATTAATAGTATACTTGTAAATATAAACCTTTCTTATGCAAGTCAATATTGTTTGTCGATCTTGTAGAACAGTGGAAGTCCCGTTAATAGACAAGCATGGTGCTTCGTTTAGCGCTTGATTTAGAACTTGGACTGAGTCGTAAGCAAGGGCAAAGATGTCCTCCTAGAGAAATTGAACATTTACAATATTTAATTTTCGTTTCTTTACACAGTTTCAAAAAAAGTAAAACAAGCAAATTGAAGAAATTAATTGAACTTGGGTAGCAACTGAAAATGAAAAACGATACTCGCAAATTTCTGAATGAAATGAGATCTTATCAGGACAATATGGATCCAAAACACTCACCTTGTAAGAGTCATTGTAATGTTTCTCTATAAACGTTTCCAGGTCCTCAGGAGCATGGCTTTTAATAAATAGAGGCCTCATTGCCACAACAACATTGTTTGGATGACAGGTTACGTTTGTCGGTACCTGAGAAAAAAAAAAAAAAATTCTTTAATGGGATAATTAAAATACTAAAAATATCCAGGCACTAAGTTTGTTATCGTACCTCTCCTTGAAGTATCCATTTATAGCCCTTTTTACATTTGCATGGTCGCTGTATTTATAAAGGAAAACAGGAAACAGAATGACTTACAACCAATGAAATCCAATGTTAAAATTTTATGCTTGAAGGAATTAGCTATAAATGGCAGAATGACAGAGGGTAGATTAAGCCAGACTTGCCAGAAAACTGGGTTGTCTATCTGCTATCTCTGAGTCAGAGAAAAGGTCTAAAGATGAAATCGATGAAAACTGAGGGTGCGTTTAATTGGGAAATCCGGATTTAGATTTTCAAAATCTAAATCTGGATTTCCCAAGCGAACGCGAAATCCGAAAACGGATTTCACCTCCGAGAAATGCGTCCTCAGGGTGGATTTCAATTAAGAAATCCAAATCCGGATTTTTTGGATTTCCCTTTTTGTCGTTCGATTGGGAAATCCGAAAAAGGAATTGAAAACTGTTCTCGTGAACAGCGGTCTTCTTTTTACTAATTATGCGTGTGCAAGCAAGACCGCTGTTCCTAAGGAGAGTTTTGCAAATCCTTTTTCGGATTTCCCAATCGAACGACAAAAAGGAAAATCCAAAAAAAATCGGATTTAGATTTCTTAATTAATTGAAATCCACCCTGAGGACGGATTTCTCGGAGGTGAAACCCGTTTTCGGATTTCGCGTTCGATTGGGAAATCCAGATTTAGATTTTGAAAATCTAAATCCGGATTTCCCAATCGAACGCACCCTGAATTGCATCGAAAATTACATGTAAAATATATCTAATTCTTAGTTGTGGAATTCTATGGTATTGCAGTTAGAAAAAAAATACTGTACCAGTATTTCCTTTTGCTTCGAACACAGGGCTTCAGTTGCAAGACTCTTGCAACCTACTCAAAAAATTTCGCAGAACAACAACAAAAGGGTTCGACGACATTCTCAAATGTTCTCTTCTCCTAAAAGAACACCTCTGATTGGAAGCAGTTTTTAGCTGTCATCTTAAACATGAAATATGTTCAATTATCTCTCGTACCTGTTGCAGCATGAAGTCAATATTTTCGTTATTGGTGTAGAGCAGTATGACGTCGGGCTCGATACCTTTAACCTTTTCCATTACTTCCAATATTCGCGCAATTCTGTCAACATCAATTCCTTTTGTTTGAAGGTGAAAAAAATTCACCTTTAGCAGTAATTTCTGGGATGCTGCGTGAAAATAACCAGCTTCTTGAAAGCGGCTCTCTAAAAAAGTTTTAAAAATGTTAGATTAAGATGTTGCAAAAGAGAATTAGGTGGTTATTTTTTTCTTAATATGCTCTTTTGGTGAAATAGATTTTAATTAATTTATTTTTATACAATCTTTGAAATCGGCGTTGGGTCCCATGCGGCACTCCTAATGGCTTCTGACTTTGTCCTTAACGCATCACTTTGTACATGAACATGGCATCTCCCCGTCATAACTATAACTTACAGTAATAGTTACAATGATTGTCAAGAACACTCACCGTCGAAAACTAGTGCGATATTGTCCCACCGGAACTTAGCTAGTATGTCAAGTGACGCATGCGCGTAATTTTTGTAGCCTACTGTCATGTGTACTGCATTTTCACATTGATCATTTGGCCTGGTGTTTCCATGGAGACGGATGAGTGGAACGCCGGTCACTGTAGATACTGCGCATGCAGGTAATTTAGCTTGGCGTCCCTCGATAAGTACAACAACTTTTGCTTGACAAAGCTCTAAATGTGAAGGAATAAATACAATATGTACTAATTAAAAACACTTGTTACTTAGGCTTTGTACCTAAGGCGTTCCTTTACCTACTAAAATGCTTCGCCTTAATGTTCCATTTTTCCCAATAAAATGCACTGTCTACTCCCAAAAGAGCTCAAAAGGTCACTAAAATGCTCAGTAATGCCCATCATAACGATACCAAAACGTATAAGTGGTATAACCACAACGTTAGTACAGCAAAGGACAATGCTCTAAACAGCTGTATTAGGCTGGCATATGAATCTTGTTTTTGAAATTTGAGTACATGTTTGCGTAAAAATACATTTTATTATATATTCAATTTCTTTAAAATGCTCGAATCATTCTTTAAATTAAAATGCTTTTAACACTAAAGTGCTCGGGAAAAAAATGCTAGCATAATGCACAAATGTTTTTTTTTTTTCCTTCTAAGTGGAAAGGGATAAAGCCTTTCCTCAGAGTTTACATTTCGATACATAAATATACGGACAAGTAATTATATAATTATATTTTATATTGTTGTAAATAAAAGAAAGGAATGTAAAAAAAAGTTAATATATGCCTTACCATGACGGCACAGATCTATCTTTTCTGACTGATTATACATTTTGACGATCATAGTAACGTTGTAAAACCTAGAAGTTTCATTTACTGCAAAGTTTAGTGCATCATAATCTGCCAAATATCCATTAACAACACCTGTGGAAGAAAGAACAAAACACCCTACAACATTAACTTATCTGTGCGTTTTCTGTATTTTGCAAACAACAAAGTGCCTTTTCAGTCTTGTTAGCCGTGAGATCTCTTAGTGAATAATCAAACTTCGTGAAGTGAATGTGATAATGGTCTTTTGCTAATTTTTTTACATGAGATCAGATTGCTACTTCTGATTTAGAGGGGAATATAACACATAACGCGGATTCGAAGTCAACTGTCTGAAAAGTTGGTCGTTACCTTGATTGTTTGAAGGAAGGGGGAGGCTAGTTTACAGTTAATTGAAACTTCGAGTGGTTTATGTGTCTCAGCATATTAATGATAACTCACGGTACTTGAATATGTTCTTCAAGAATAAATTTTCGTTTGAGTGTTGTTCATCACGACGCTACAATTAAGTAAAAGGAAATTAAATACAGTAACTTTAAACCCCACAGAAGGCCGTTCACTAACCAATTGTGCCAATCCTTGCTTCGTCACTTTTGAATTTTTCGCTCATTCTACATCCTACAAGGCGTGCGTTTATTTAATTTCCAGGTAAACGCTCACACAGGCAACCCACAATAAATATCACATGGGAACATATACTTACATAACCTGCTTACCTAAAGAAAACACTCTATTTCCCATGCGTGCGCCTTTTACAAGCAAGAGCAAAATAACGATCAAACTTAAGGCAGCTTTCCTTTTCATCTTAGTTTTCTAGATGGGGAGATGTAGGAAGGAAGAAATGGTAAGATTTTATCATTTTTAACTCGTGGGTACGCGCGAGCGTACCACGAGTTATTGCAGGGGGACAAGATATGCAAATGAGTCACTCGCTCACTCGTAGTAGACGGTTTCGTAATTAATCGTAATTAGGGGCCTTTAGCATCACGTTTTTCATGGGAAACGGCAAACCGCAAACTGCAAAATGTCACGTGACCACTGCCTTGCGGTCACGTTTGCAGTTTGCAGTTCACGTTTGAACCGCAGGAAGGGCTTCCAACGGTAAGTGATTTACGGCAAGGTTTTTTGCCACAAAAAATTGTACAGCCTCGCGTTTAAAGGTATGAACTAGCTTTTTATATCCGTTTGCGATGTGTTTGTTGGATTTTTGATCTCGAATCAATGAATTATAGCTGATTTTTGGGCGATTAAAGTGATGCACTTCGACTTGATGAAACAACATGGCGGCCCTAAACAATGAACGCGTAGTTCAAATCAATTTTATATTCCTTTCTGCCGTACTAACAAAGGAAAGTATTCTGTTCCAATCCAGAGTTAATTTTTTTTCCGTCTTGTTACTGAATTCATAACTTAACTCAGTCTCTGTTAGGTTCCTATTTTTAACGTATCACTCCGCAAATATCATTTTATTTTGCTTATTTCTTTTAGACTGGGGAGCCCAGGCTTCATAAAGCCTTCTGGTTTCTTCAGGGCTCCCTTGCAACCTTACAATTCCTATGTGTATTCTTGTATTGTATTGTATTTTGGCTAAATAAAAATGAACTGAACTGAACTGAACTGAACGCCTTGCTAAAGTCTGAAAACTCCGCAACGCGAAACTGCAAACGCGTAACTGCGGTTTGCGGTTTGCGGTTTGCGGTTTGCGGTTTGCGGTTTGCGGTTTACCTGATGCTAAAGGTCTCTATTAGGGACTTTAAGATATGGGACGCGAAGACTTCTAGAACGCGGTGACTGATTAAGGACTGGAACTAGAACGCCGTCGTTTGCGCGCGAGGAGTAAAGTTAAGATCTCCGTCGCGATTCAAGACGACGCGGCTGCAAACCGCTCTTTATCAGTTTGATTCTTCACGCATTCTTCGGTAATTCTTTCGCAGAAATAGCCATGGCATCATTTAAGAAAGTCCAAGAAGTGCTTTGTTGTGCTTTGTTCGATAGCATCACCTCCACTTCTTCGTTGACGCTTCGGTTTGTCATCGCTTTCATCCGCTCATGAACCTCTTTTCTTCGTCTCTGACAGCTTCTCCATCGCTTTTAGTCTAACATCTTTCGCTTTAGCCCGATCTAATATTGAAGTTTTTGCTAGCTGCTCCCTGTGTTTCCTGTAATTCCGCTTCGCCACTTTCCTCCAACGCGATGATCATATCCAGTAGGTTTTCTAGTTCCGTTGGCTCATCGTTGTGTAGGGATTTACATTGACGAATTAAATTCTCTGCATAGAATGGCTTCATGATCTTGTGTCCAAAACATTACTGAACTAAAGGGAAGCATAAAAACACAAGCAGTTTAATAAAACAAAATTAAATAATACAAGCTTAAAATTGGCTTTTAGCGGCAGATAAACGCAATAAATCGAGAACTGCAACGGTACAAGAGACGAGAAGAGAATCCAGAAGACTCCTGCATTCACTATTTGTAGTTTTAGCTCGTGACTTACTTGCAAGCCTTGCTCGAAGTAGCCTAAAATTCATCCGATTGCTTCGAGTCGTTTTCTCCTCTCAGTCAACAACTGAGGGAGTAATGACGACTCGAAGTAATCGGATGAAATTCAGGCTATGCTCGAAGTCGAATTCGAAGGCGCTGCCATTTTATAAGCTTCGTACACCTGAAAGAAATTTAAAAATAATTAAAATCCTTTCATCTCTGAGATCTAAAATGTCGCCAGAAATTACGCCCAATGATCGTAGAGTGCTGATTTTACATGTTTAGAGAAATATATCATCATTTAATTTAAGCACAGGAACAAATATACTCACGTTTTGTACAGAACGTCAAACTCGCAAAACCCACGTTCTCGACGCGACGTGGTGACACCAGGACGACGGCGTGAGCATGCGCAACATGTCTCCTCTTTGAAAATTTACTTCCGGTCGCGTCTTACAGCCGTCGCGTCTCGGATCTTAAAGTCCCTATTAATCGGGTCCGAACTCGAGAGTGCGAAGACCTATCGTTTCCGAAGAAACACGCACTTCGATGCGAATTTTCCACGCACGGTTAGGCGTCTTACTAAGTTTAAGACACGCGGGAGTCTTTCAAGTCAATACGATGGCTCACTCGGGGAATGGATTTCAAGAGCCTTTGACTCGCCCAGACATTAAACTTGACGAGAAGATGAGCATTTGCTCGTCGACTCCCCAAGATCACGGGGGTATACAAATTCCAGCGTGCTGGAGAGTGATCTTAGAGAGAGAAAATGTCATGCTATGCTATTCTTTGAGAACCTGTATGAACCAAATGAGCAGTTTGTTGAGCGTTTATCCTTATATGAGCGAAAACAGATTTTGTTATTGAACAACCTGACGACTGAAGGTATGATGTACGCTTTGAAGATGCTTAACCGAAGAACGTGCGTGTCTAACCAAGACGAGAAACAACGGTTGGAGGAGTTAAATCGGAACGATCAAGAACTAAATAAAAGTTAACTTCTAAATATGGAGTTTACCCGCCGTGACAGAGAACCATCAAGGTTGCAATGTAAGAAAGTCATCAAGGTGTTCAAGAAAAGTAAGTCAGGTAGAAGATGTATTAAGCATTATATTATGTATAATACACCGCATTCTTCTGCAATGACAAGCTTTCTGTCGATTGATTTTCGAAGGTACGTTGCGACTAGATTGTGTAAAAGTAACCCTGTGAGAAAAAGGACTCTTTCAACTTACCTTTGTTGGACTAATAATAAGCTTATTTATATTGTAAGAACGAGAACTAAAAAGCCTGAAAATGCAAATAAATCGATTCGTGTTGTAGTCTGTAGTGACCAAAATAACTGTCTTTTAAGAAAGTCCTATAAACAGCAAGAAAAATATTGTGTTTCCAAAGCAAAGATATTTACTTCAGATGACATTGAGTTGAACCCAGGTCCTGTCAATGCTTATTATGTTGCTGCAATCGTAGGTTAGCTCAACATGCCTCGTCAATATTAGATGTTGGTGGTGCAGGGACTGCTTTTTCAGAGTAATATCACATCAATTCTATGGTGAATCAAGCTACCATATGAATATTCGTATTGTTGGTGTTAATTATATGAGAAATAACGTCGAAAGATTCATTGAAAGTAATACAGAGGATTCATGGGCAAGCTATTTAGCAAATATGTCACAGCAAGGAACATGGGCTGATGCACTTGTAATACAAGCAATAGCTGATGCATTCCATATGACAATCAATATATTAGAATCTAACCAAGGGTTTACACCATGTACTGTTATTAGTCCAGTACCTATACCAGGACATGAACCAACTGTAATAAATATTGGGCACATAGATGAGCTTCACTATATATCAACAATTCCCTATAACCAACAGATGGTAGAAATCAATGTAAGTTGTACCAGTCAGTTTGCACAGGCAACTGGAGATGAAACAGTGGTGAACACCTTATCTAAACTAAAGGAAAGAGTTCGCAAGCGAGAATGGATAAGAAAGAAGAGAGCAAGTAAGGAATACAGAGATAAAGAGATAAAGGCCAGAGACAATGACAAAATAGGAGAATCCCAAAGACAGACATTTAAGAAACAAAAGGCATTGAACCCCACTCATGTGAGAGAGCTGAATAAAAAGGTATTTTTTAAAAGAAAACAAAACAACCCTGAACGTGTCAGAGAGTTAAAAAGACAGGCATTTATTAGAAAAAAGAAGGAGAACCCAAATCACACAAAAAAAGATAAACAACAATGGAGAAAAAAGAAAGAGAGATCAGAGCAGACAATTTTACTTCCATGAACTTTTTGCTACTAAGGAAGTTATCTGTCTACTAAGGAAGATCTGTCTACTTTTCAAAGTGACATAGATAAAATTTCAGATTGGTGCAAGATGAATAAGATGAGAATTAATACCAAGAAATGTAAGATCATGCGAATAACCAGGAAAACGTCACCCTTGGTTGGGGAGTACAATATTGAAGGTCAACCTTTGGAAAGTGTTAATGTGTATAAAGATTTAGGATTATTTACTGCTAGTAATCTTTCATGAAACCAACACGTAGATAAAATAACTGCCAAGGCTAATAGGGTTTTAGGGTTGGTTAAGAGGACTTGTAGGGACTTAAAGGATATTGATACCATGAACACACTTTATTGTAGTCTTGTGAGACCTTTATTAGAATATTCATGCGAAACTTGGAACCCTTATACTAAAGGTAACATTGATAAATTGGAGGCTGTTCAGCGAAGAGCTACCAGATGGATCATTGGGTCTGATGATGATTATGATACTAGACTATCTAAGCTAAGATTGTTGTCATTATCCAGTAGGAGGTTCACTAGAGATGTTACATTTTTCTTTAATGTAATTAATGGACATTATGATATTGACATTTCAAATAAGCTCATATTTTGTAAGGACAGAAATACAGGACCTTGTTCCAAATTTTAGTAGAACTGATGGTTTTAAAAATTTGTTTTTTTAACCGGATTGTAAATGAATGGAATGGTTTACCCAATCATATTAGAGAATCAACCAGTATTGCAACTTTTAAAAAAAATGTTTTAAGCTTTTTAAGGATAACTAGAACTTTAACATTTCTATTTGTACATATTTTTCTTATATTTAGATAGTCGGGGGCATCCCTAGTATGGCGCATTTGCGCTTTTGGTTGTCTCCTTCTCCATATTAGTGTTAGCTTATTTGCTTGTAATGTAGTGGAGTGAATTGGTAATAAATAAAATCAACTGGATTTTTACTCTATGGAAAATATTTCAGCTATAGAAGACATTATATTATCACTGCTCATCCTGCTGATGCATTCATCAGACTACAACTTGACCTCTGTGTGAGCTCGATCATTTTTGGATATTTTAAAAACTTGGTCACCATAGCTCCAAACAGTAACCTGTAAAGATTTTACTGTGTTCACATTTAGAACTAGGTATACCTATCGATAGAGTGCCAACGAGCAAATCATGAGTGTTTTGCTTAGGAATAAACTTGATTCCTTTTTTCCCCAATAGACCGTTTCTTGGTCCCTTCCTGTTGCAAGGATTATTTTCTTTTATGCATGTAGCATGGCATGACATTTTCTCACTTTCAGATCACTTTCCACAAGCTGGAATTTGTATTTCCCCCGTGATCTTGCAGGGCCAAGAGCAAATGCTCATCTTCTCGTCAAGTCTGAGTATTAACAATAGCATCAGTAGTAACACCACAATATTCAAAGTTAACGCCTAAAATATATGCTCATCATTCTCCTTACACTTCGACGGCGTGACGTGAGGAACTAACCTATCATCTTTCTTAAAATACCCGGATCTACAATCCAGTCCTCCCCCGATCCCCTTGCAAATGAAACGAATATAACTACCGGTGTATAAACAAACAGTGGGTTAATTATTACAAGAACAGTATTTTTTGCCAATTTTACTATTTACTAAACAACGTACCCACGAGTTGACGATAGTCTTTCTTTGATTAGAAAGAATAGTTAAGGTAGGAAACGTCGTCACAATTCTATTTTTAACGTCGAATACATTTCGATGCCAGGGGTATATTATTCATGTGACGGGTAGGAGGATATTAGAAATACCTTACATTTAGTCTGTTGTACGCCATTACGCATCAGTTTCTATCAGACGAGTTCAAACCCACCGACCCCTCCCCCTCGATCCACCTTTGTTCTAAGAGACTAGGATTTCCTTGAATCCCGCTCAATACATTTTGCTCACTGGGGTATCTTCTTATTTTCTGTCATGCTGTCAGTTTTAACTAATCAAAATTTTTCAAACAATGGTGGAGTTACAGGTCTTATTTTCGATTATACTTGTCTGTGTGAAAACATGAAATGAATTAGAAATTGCTAAACGGCTGTTTTTAAGTAATTTAATGTGGGAATACTTGGTGTTTATTCCGTTTTTTGTTATACCACACTTGCTTGGTCAAAAAAAAAAAAAAATCTTGGAAGTAATAAGGTGTAATGTTTGATGTACATGTATAATACGACATTTACAAGCTATGTTTTGGTAAAAACCTCATATTATATTCTGTAAATACAAAATGCAATTACACAACGTCAAGTCAGTTTTAATTTGTCAACACCTACCTGGAGTGCAAGGTTAACTAGATAGGTTAGGTTAGCATCGTTCTCACACCTCGGCGTCTCTTTTTCTAATTCACCAGTGACTGAACTGAACTCGAAACTAATGTATTATCTGACCACATACATACCATGTTATTTGAACCACTGCAACGCCAATTGTATCAGAGAAGCTTTGATAAAACTCATTCCCTGTGCTAGAAATAAGTCTTCTAACCAGAAGAAGACTTATATACAGTCTAACTCCATTCACTGTGGAAGCGGTTTTGATTAAAGGTATAATCGTTGTTTACAAGAAATGTTTAACTTCAATTTTTTAAAGTCAAAAAGAAAAAAAACAACAGCAAGGAACAAGAAAGACTTGATTTACCTTAAAGGCATTTGACGTTTGATGAGACAAAATTATTGTATAGTTTTAATCTCGAATAATACTTACACAGTAGTTTTGTGAGCAAAAACTGAAGAGTAATGCGTCCAAGTATCGCGCAAGGAATTTTAAGCCTGGTACCTGTTCAATAGCAATGAAGTGAGCCACCTGCTCGAAATTAATCCATTGTCCTAGCCCTTAGGTTGCCAGGAAAGTAATTTCAAAGTCCAAAAAATTTCAATAAACGACTTTAATTGGCAAAACTACGGGACAGTAAACAGAAACACCTCTGAAGAACGTCTATCATAGAGATAGTGACTTAAAAGGATTGAGTCGGCACTCGGCCATAAAATAGATAGCTCAGTCTGTAGACGCAAATGCGTAATTGAAAGAAGAACGAGAAAAAAAAAAATGCCCGCCTTGCTTTGATACACGGTTGCAAAACAACTCTGTTGGAGTTCCGGTCTCAAGCAGCACATGGAGGGTTCTATTCTGGTAAATTTTATTATTATCAAGCAAAGAAATTTAAAAAATTATTATTATTAGCCGTTTATAGATCCAAAGGTATTAGTTACTTCTTACTTCGAACTGATATATTAAGCCTCTCAAATTTAAAATGCAAAAAATGCTTCTATTAATAGAGAAAAAAGTTGTTCAAAGCAAAAATAAATTGAGAAATGATACATATATGCGCTTGACAAAACAGAATGATTCTAGATGAAAAAGGTTACTTTATGCTTCATGTTCCTTTTAAGGAACATGAACTCAACAATCACTATCTTAAAAGATAGTGATTGTTGAGTTAGTTTTTGGGTGAGTTCTGTTTGCTGGAATACCAAATAATCTTAACAATTCCAGATTGGGATAAACTTAGCCGCAAGAGTGGCCGTGGCCGTTTATTTATTTTAAGCATATAAAGCTAGGAAAATCCGGACACACAAGAAGATTATTCCAGCAAAGGTGAGGGCACACCTACCATCCGGGAAATGAAAGTAGAGCAAAAGGGGAGGGAGGGAAGGAAAAATGTTCTCCTGTTGCAGTGAGTAGAGAGGTTTGATGCCTCGCTTCCATGTGGAATGCCCCCTCACCAGCGGCTTGAGAGAGGACACATTTATCACTCACATTAAGCTAAAAATCATTTATTTCTTTCAGAAATAAATTTCATTTGTTTTTTCAGGGTGGTAGCAAATGATAATCTCTCATGACAAATAAAAGTGGTTTTTACTGACTAATAGAGTGCTTAAGCAAAGACAAACGTCGTCAAATGCAAGTGAGGTCTTTTGCTTTTTAACATAACTAAACGCCCGCAAATTGTCTTGCTAAGTAGTCATACTGTAAGTTGTAGATAAGATTTGCTCGAAAATCTGGGCAAAACCATTGTCCAAGGATGCAAAAGGTCCACGTGCGTCGTTCAGAAACTTGACTAAAGCCCTTTTGTCCTTTAAGATGTTTACACAAGGAGATTCGTTATAGCTGAGTGAATGCACCATAAAGATCAGTGTTAAGCACTGACAATAGTGTTTGTAGAATCTATTAAAGCAGGTGCACCTTTACTGTGCTACGCGCGCTACCGTGAACACGAGACAAAACTTTTGACATTTTTTTGACATATTTTTGATAAGTTTGATGACCGGCGTGATATTGGCGGGAAAGTTAGGCGGTGAACCATCATGGACTTACTTTGTCGTTTTTCTTTTAGTTCACCGTTTGTGAAATAATAATAAGCTTTGTAATTACTATAATACTGATCAAGGAAGGCTCTTAAAATTTCTACAATGCTACACGCTCGGGTTACAAATGTTTGTAAGTAGAGTTTGTACCGTTTTTGCTTTTGCTATAAATAGATGAAACCATTACGGCAAGCTGTTCTCCTAACAAAAGATATTTTTACTATTTTACGCCAGCTAATGTTCAACTGAGATTGAATAGGTACGGTGGATGTTTCGATAATGGCAGACCTCTTCCTGAGATGCAAAGGGAACGAGTTTTGGACCTTTATCATGATGGATTCGGTCACCGCCAAATCGCACGGGAAGTTCGTTCGAGTCCTGGCTTTGTGCAGAAAGTGGTAGACCGATACAATGAACAAAATACATCCCTTAGAGCCGCAAGAGTTGACTATCCTAAGCCAAAAATTGATGAAGCAGCCTTAGAATATATAGAAGTACAGAAAGTAAGAAAACCAAGCATTTACTCGAGCGAAATACAACAGAGACTTTTATTGGATGGTGTTGTTCATCCCGCTAATTTACCTAGCGTATCACAGATCAGTAAAGTCATCCGCAAAGATCTTGTGATGACAAGAAAGAAAATTACTACCATCCCACTTGAATCCACAACCCCTGGGACAACAGCGGCAATTAATGATTTTCTCACCGAAATAGCTGACATCAACCCAACGACCCTGCACTTCTTTGATGAACCCAGTGTAATCAAAACTACAGGAAACAGAACATATGGGAGTGCTCCACTCGGAGAGCCTGCATTTGAAATACAGCGTTACGCGTCTAATGCAAATTTTACTATAAATCTGTTGCACTCATTTTGTGGCGTGGACTTTTATAATATACTGGAAGGCCCGTCTAATGGGTTAGAAATGCTTAACTTCTTTGACGAAGTTCTTCAAGAGCAGCGAGCTGATGGAAGTGCAGTGCTTGAGCGCGGAGATTGCGTGATCATGGATAATTGTGGCTTTCACCACGGCCATCGTGTTGAACCAGTGCTCAGGGCCATGTTAGCGGATTGCGGTGTAAGACTATTATTTCAGCCACCTTACTCACCGCATTTTAATACTTGCGAATATTGCTTTAATGCGATAAAAGCTTCTTTACGTCGCCGCAACATGTTAGCTGTCAATGAAACAAAAATCGCAATAGCACAAGCGATCCTCAACATCACCGCGGATAACTCCTATGCGTATTTCAAGCACTGTGGATATTTTTAAGTTAGGAGTTGGTAATTATAATGTCCAGAAAACTGAAGTTAAAAAAAAAACCTACGAAATGCCTTCGAACACAACTTACATCATTGTTAACGAATTCGTTATTCGTTGAACACTGTTGAATGTTGGCATTGTTGAACAGATCGCTGAAGCAGGGCAGGAAGTACATAACTCAAACTAATCGCCAATAATTTCTTAGTGAAAAAACATCAGAAACGGAACAAATGACTCTTACAGTCTCAACGCTACATGAGACCGAGATTAATAAAACGTCTTCTAACCAAGAAATTAACATAGGCCTCAGAATAGGCTAATAAACGTACAACATGGTTCATTCAAATAAGTTTAAACTTCTTTTTGTTTACATTCTACACGAGTTACGTTTATAAAAATGAAAAGGGAATATGAAAAACGCAACACCAAAACTGAAAGATGCCATAGAATGCTTGGAATAGTTGTTCATTCGTTCAAATAAATGTTTACATTCGAGTTCTCGTACTGTTGTATAATCAGCGGAAGTCTCCAATCTTCATCTTCGGACCAATCGGGAACCTTTTTTATCGCTCTTTGTAAAATTATAAGATCTCTGTCCAACCGACTTCTGTTTGAATATTTAACTTGGTTTTTGCTTTTTCAATCTAGGTCTCATTACATAGAAAAACGAAGATTTTGCGCGTTCACGTGCGGCTGTAAAACCTTTGAGGTGGGCTTCCTCTTCTTGGGCTTTGTTTTCAAGAGATCTTATCTCCCGCTGAAGTTGGCTAATTTTAGCTTTGTGCTCGGGGTGCTTTTCCTTTATTTTACATGCGTTAATGTCCGTACAAGGAGCTTTTGAACACTTAACTTTTGTATGCCCACAGCAATGACAGTTGTTACACAGCCGGCCTCGAATTTCACTTAGCGACTGAAAGTGCCTGGATGTACAGTTCAATTTCTCCAGTTCTTCTTTGGCGCTAGCAACTTGTACTTTCAAAATCTGCACATTTTCTTCAATTTCCTGTCGCTGGAAGTCCAAAGGACTTTTTTCAGCGCGGTTGCCCGTTGTTGGTGCGGGACGCGCGGCTTCTGGTGTGAAAGACAAATGCTTCGGTTGCAGCGACTCGTTGTCAGCTTCTGAACTCGGCATTCCCAGGTCGGTTCGTCTCATTTTACTGGGTAGCGGTGAATCTATTTCACTTGCTTGTAGAAATATTTTTTTATAATCCCGTTCTTTTACTTCTTTGGCACTCCTCAGCATTTCTCCAAAAGAAAAACCACTTGAATCTTCCCATAAATTGATCATATCACCGTCTTCGTCGCGATAACGTACACGAATGTTTGAAGCGGGTAAGTGCGCGAGTGGTGAGCAGTTGCGTTTTATCTCCTGCATAAGCTTCGCGAAAGTGATATCCTTGATTAAGAAAGTGCAAAACCTTTCTTCTCCGTACTTCACCTTCACCTGATAAGCCGCCATACTGTTTACTGAAAACTCTCTCTTTGGTAGCGCCGGGATCAACTTGTCGTTTCTCCTCCTTGTTACAAGATTTTCTCCGCTGTGATTGGCCACTTGCCAGACCTCAGACAACCCAACTTGTCAAAAATATGTCAAAATAATGTCAAAAGTTTTGTCTGGTGTTCACGGTAGCGCGCGTAGCACAGTAAACAAGGCAATATAATATGATAATATAAGGAATAGTTTAAAAAAAAATTAAAATTAAAGCTTCTGACATGGTTATAATTCTTCAGGCATTGCCACTGAGGTGCACCTTTTAGGGGTGAGAGTCAACTGCCACATGACCCGCAGTGTTTGGCTTCATACAGGAGGGTGTGGGGGAGGATGGCTCCCACGTGAATGGGATCAGGATGCTGGTCGGAAATTAGAATCAAACCCCAAAAAGAGAACAATTTGGGCGCGGCTCACGCTTTATTTGACCACAAAGGTGACGATGATAAGAAAGACAACCAAATTACAAGCATTACTGATTTCATTTGCACTAATGATGTTGACATCGAAAGCTGTCTTTCGCACACGTCAGATGACTCCCAGCTTTTGTTGGTTGTTTTTTTGTCTTTATTTTTCAGTGTAGAAGTTTCCTTTACACCGCCAGCCTTAGTGATACCTGTAAAAGTAGAATGTACTTTTCTGGTCCTAAATACCGTAAGGGAGAGCAAAACCAGGAACTTCTTAGAAGGCCGATAAGCATCCGTTTCTCCAAATGGTTTCCCAGCAACACCAGCGCGTGCCACCGAACTACCTTTCAGGCACGTACCGTACGAGACCGAGGGTTCGCACTGGGATGGTTTCGCTTCATTTTTTCTACCATAACAACAATTGTGGCCCAAGATTCTGTCCAATATTTTCTCTATATATTCACTAATATACATCACGCAAGATTTTTGAAAACTTAGCTGGCGAAAATTATAGCAGTTTGATTTACAATAGGCAAAAACACAAAAGAACAAGGTTTCTTGCCTCCGATAAGCCCGAAAATCACACTATAAAACTTAAAGGCTGGGAAAAAGTAGAGCGGAGCGAGTAAAAGGGAAAGAGAAAAGGGATAAAGGCAAGGTTTTTGCACGGGGAGCAGAGGAGTTGTTAGTGATGGTAAGCGAACCGAAAATTTTACAGCCGATTGCCTCTGTTTACTTTACCTACTACAGTGCAAAAACAAAGGCGATGCGTGGTATTGACCGTAAAATTTAACTGCAATTAACAATCAAGGTCACAAATAACTCCTCTGCGCCCTGTGGTTTTTGCTTTAAGTTTTTACATACATGGACGCTTGGGTAATAACGTTTAGCTAGACATTTCCAGTCAAACCCGGAAAAACAGACACTGAAAGGGCATAGAAAGTGTCTTTTAAAACAGATGTCCGTATTAAGAGGGTTGAATTTAGAGAGAATGTTAGGGCTTTCTTTCCCCAGGGATAAAGCAAACTCCCCGCTGTAATTAATAATGGGATGTCCGTATTAAGCGGGTGACCGTAAAGCAGGGTTTGACCTCGTTTTGTCATTGGTAAAGAGATATCACGTCATAGATAGGAATGTATGCAACCTAGAAAATATATAGTTTATCTTAACGCTTGACTGATCTTGCAGACCTTATATAGGGGTGACGAATGGTCTTTGCGAGCATTCTCGAGCATGTCGAGCACTGCAATTTTTTTGCGAGCACGAGCAGAAATAAAAAAAATTGCTTTGCGAGCTTGCGAGCAACGCAAAAATTTGGGGAGCACGAACAAGCGAGTACTCGTTTAAATTTTGCGAGCAAATCGAGCAAAGGTAAAATTTTGCGAGCAGTTAAAAATTTTAATGGACCATTCATCACCCCTTTATATGTTGCCCAGGGGGGAACTCCCAATTAAAATTGACGAGGATGCTCGTCGGAAAATGCAAACTAAACCCCTAAGGCTCAACTGACCTCTAAGGGAAATTTCTGCGTTTTCAGTGTCCAGAAATTGTTTGTAAATTTCTTTATGCACAGTACTAAGCGATATCTAAATGGGCAACTATAATGACTTTCCATCCCAAACACCGTAAGTGAGACCAAAATCTGCAATTTACTCCACAAAGCGAGACGACGAGCATCCCCTTCACTTTTATATGGGAGTCCCCTCCCGGGATATGTTGTTGGTACATCAGTCAACCCCATTCGGTAAAAATTCTATCCACAAATCCATCTTGGACAATTATGGCGTCTACACAAGGAGATTCCTTATAATAAAGTGAACACACCCTAGTGATTAGTTTTAAGCACTGACAATAGTGATTGTAGAATCTAGTAAAGCAGGTGCACCTCAGCAATATAATATGGTAATATAAGGAGTAGTTTTAAAATATAGCTTATTACATGGTTAATAATCATTCAGGCATCGCCAGAGGTGTATCTTTTATCGGTGAGAGTCAGCTTTTACATGCCCAGCAGTGTTTGGCTTGATACTGTTCCCTTTTCTCTGCCAAAAATTGGCAAATCTAACAAGATAAATAGAGATAGATAAAATAAATCGCCTGCGAACGATGATGTGAAACGCTTGCGTTACAGGTGTTACCCCATCACATACAGTCTTGTATTTGTTGCCCAAAGGAAAGTTGTATCATCTGATGATTCTTACCTTGAAAACGTAGATAACATAGTTAATTATTTTCGAAACTTACATAATACAAAAGAGAATGGCCAGTTAACTCGAAATTAATCCTTTGGCCTATTTTACTTACTCTTAGCCACTTTGTGCTTAGAATGGGAATACTTTTCTAAGAACAAAAATATTTTTTGCCAACTAAATCTGAACGTGCTTTTTCTCCTGTATTGAGACTTTTATCAGAGAAGAACTGGAGGCCAAACCTGCTAACAAAGCTACCACACCCAACCTTTATTTTGTAGACATGGTATGCGCACCCACAATCTTTGCAACGATTCTTCAGATCTGTACACCGGGCCATTTTTCTTATGAGCCCATTCCATGTAGCAGGAGCATACTGATCCTCAGGGATTTAATCGGCCATAAGTCTGACCAATTATCTTGCATGCTCACCACTGCCTTCTTAGCGGTCCATGCAGCTTGCTGAGGTTCCCAGAAACTCGTCTCTCTTCCTCTTAAGATCATTAGTCACCAATTTCATGTTTACCCACTCTTTCTCCTTAGACCACAAAGTGCTCTCCCTCCAGCTAAGTAACGGAAGATCCTGCTGTACAGCTCCACCGATTTCGTTGTTTTTTAGCCTACCCTCGGTCTCATTTCATTCCAATTGGTACATCAGGACGGATGGGTCTAATTACAGAATCAGCAGATAATTCCCTTAATATCATGTAGAGCCGAGCTTTGCTGTCCTTTCACTCGGTACCATTGACTTCATCGTGAACAGGACCTTCGCTGTCGAACTAATTTTTTGGGGCAACGCTTGTCATAGTCCTCCTTACACCAAGCCATTCCCCGAGGTAACTTCCGATGCTCGGCTCCACCGCCTCCACCCTCATCATAGCCACTTCATACACCAGTAATGGCCACTTCAGTCTGGAAAGATAAGCAAGCCAAACTTTCAGCTTGCCAAGGAGCCTGCCTCTGTATCTCCTTCCACCAAGGCCTCCATGGGAGGCATAACCCACCCACCCCCTTGGGACTGGGGCTAGCATGGCGAACGAATAGGTTGCGTAATGTTGAGCAGGAGGCAGTGATTGCAATTTCTCATCTTTATACGCCTCTAATGTCTTCCAAAAGGAAAGGTAGATCTAGTACAGCATCTCAATCTTCTAATCAGTCACCTGAAGAGAAAAGAAGCAAAGATAGTGAAACGGACGAAGTGTTTGAAGCGCTGGAGATGGCGGAGGACGTCGGTTTGAAACTGCAGCGTGTGCTGAATAAATTAGAAAAACTCGATACGATAGAAGCGTATCTTAGCGAGGTCTCTGCCAGTCTTGCTAGTATCGAGGAGAAAGTATCTCGTTTAGATGAAGATGTACAAAACCTGAAGCAAGAAACAAACAGAGTGGAAAAGAAAGCGTCCGAATTGGAAGAAAGTATTCAGTTCAACGAAGACGACATTTCAGACCTAAAGAAAGAGTCAAAGGAGTCAAAGTTTGAAATAAATGATCTTCGCAAGCAGTTATTGTATTTAGAAACCTATTCAAGAAGAGAAAATGTTAAATTCTTTGGGATTGACGAAGTAGCGTCGGCTTCTGAAGTTGACTCCCCTTCCGAGGATACAAGAGATTTATTGCTCAAATTCCTGGAAAACAAGCTTCGTATTGAAAACCCTCGTGGTAGAATTGAGTTCCAAAGAGTCCATCGATTGGGAAAGCCTAACAACAGCGGTGACAAACCTCGCCCAATTATCGCACGTTTCTTACGATATTCGGACAAGGAAATGGTCATGGATCATGCCCGCAAGGAGTTAAAGAGGCAACAGGACAAACAATTTTCGGTGTTTGACGATATACCGAAAGAACTCTATGAAATAAGGAAAAGTCAGATGAAAAAGTTCAAGGAAGCCAGAGGCAAAGGCTGTACAGTATATTTCAGCAAAGCGCAACCAGATAAGTTATTTGCTAATGGTAAATTTATTCCTGCGAATGCTCCATTGTCAGATTTTGTTTAGGTTATGAGCATCAGAGTTAAAAATGTACATGTAAATATAATACTCTCATCGGAGCTTTTCTTTCACTCTTCTCTCAAATAGCCATGTATTTTGCATATAATTCCCACGTAATCTGTTGTAGGCGTTAAGTAGATTCACTTATTTAAAACCTTGTTTTCGAATCACTGTCTCTAAAGCTCAACTAAGCTTTTGCTGTCGTACGCATACATGCAATCACAAACAACTTTACTTAGTTCCATTCCAGAGCGCAGCGTTCGAGATATTTATCTTGCTGCTCTTTTAATTTTTTGTATCAGTATTAAGTGGTTGTACTCTATTGTTTTTGTTTTCGTGGTTATTTTCCTTTCATTTTCTGTTATTCAAAGCTATCGCAGCATGTCAATGAAGAATTTCTTTGAGTGTCAGTTGGCTATAAATGTGTTGATAAATTTTTCCCACCAATTAGACCCTACTTATTCTGGCAATATGGGGCGAAATAACGAGTTCAATCTTTTGTCGTTAAATGTTCGTGGGATTCGTACTTTTGAAAAGCGGAAAGCTGTTTTTAGTTGGCTTGTAAATTCCGATGCCGACATAATTTTCCTGCAAGAAACATACAGCACTCGAGATATTGAAAATATCTGGAGAAAACAATGGAAAGGCGAAATGTTCTTCTCGCATGGCAGCAATCATAGCAGAGGTGTTCTAGTACTGATAAAGAATAATTTAGATTTCAAAATACATTCTACCAAGGTAGATTCTCAAGGTCGCTACATCTTTCTGGTGGCTTATATTCAGGATTCACCTTACTTTCTTTTAAACATTTACGCTCCAAATAAGTGTAGTGAACAACTTCCCTTTTTCAAAGACGTTTCGGGTATTCTAAAAAGTGCGAGAGTGGAACAAGATCACCCATTTATAGTAGGTGGTGACTTCAATACCATTCTTGACCACGTTTTAGATGGACAGGGCGGGAATAGCAAAAAAAAAGACTCTGGAAAAATTGTCGAAGACTTGTCCGCTGAGTTTGATTTAGTGGATATCTGGCGCATAAGAAACCCAACAGTTACACGTTTTACTTGGCGTCAAAATAAACCAATCATACAAAGGCGCTTAGATTATTGGCTCGTAAGCGATAGTTTACAAGATGATATAGATTCAGTGGACATTAAAACATCAATTAAGTCAGACCATTCAGCAATAACGCTCTCTGTAAATGGTTTAGATGATCTTGAAAAAGGACCGAACTTCTGGAAATTTAATTCCAACCTAGTAAATGATTCGGCTTATTGTGAACTTCTAACCACTGAGTATGCCAATTGGTTAGAGGAATTCAAAGAAGTACAAGATAAACGTGTCTTATGGGATTTAATTAAATACAAAATTAGACAGCAAACAATCAGATATAGCAAAACTAAAGCCCGTGAAAGAAGAGCGAAACTACAAAACCTAGAGAAAGATTTAAAGGAATGTGCGGAAAAATGCGATTCCGATCCAAATACGAAAAATCTGGAGGAACTCGAGCGTTTTCAGACGGAATATGATAGTATGTATGATTACATCACACAAGGTGCGATCATTCGTTCTCGGGCAACTTGGTACGAATTTGGCGAGAGAAATAACAAATATTTTTTGAATCTAGAAAATTCCAACAAAAAGAAAAGTACCGTGCGGAAAGTTTTTAACAGGGAGGGAAAGTTAACTACAGACCCTAAACAAATAATGAATGAGCTAGAAGTATTTTATTCTGACCTTTATGGTGGTAGTACATGTGCAGACATGGGGTCTTTTTCCTCATTTTTAAGTGATCTTAATGAAATTCCCTCTTTGGTAGAGGAAAAGAAAAACGTTTGTGAAGGCAAATTGAGATACGGAGAGTGTTACAAAGCTCTGCAGACCTTCCAAAAGAATAAATCACCCGGAAACGATGGCTTAACCGTCGAATTTTACCTTGCTTTTTGGCCCGTGTTTGGAAGTTTGTTGGTGGAAAGTCTAAATTGTGCCTTTGAGTACGGCGAGCTTTCAAATTCGCAGAAACAGGCTGTTATAACTTTAGTTGAAAAAAGAGGTAAAGACAAAAGGCAAATAAAGAATTGGCGTCCAATATCTCTTATTAATGTAGATGCAAAAATTGCGTCCAAGGCCTTGGCCAAGCGGTTGGAAAATGTGCTACCCGAAATAGTCCACTTTGATCAGAGCGCCTTTGTCAAGGGGAGAACTATTTTTGATGGTATCAGAACAATTGACGATGTGATTGAACATACGATGAGCAGAGATATATCGGGGATCTTAGTGGCCATAGATTTTGAGAAAGCTTTTGATTCTCTCAATTTTAGTTTCCTTTTAAGAGTCTTACACGCATTTAACTTTGGTCCTTCTTTCATTCAGTGGGTACGAGTCTTGTATAATAAGGTCTCCAGCTGTGTTATGAATAATGGTTTTACTTCAGGACCTTTCTCTCTAAGTAGAGGGGTAAGGCAGGGGGATCCTCTTTCCCCCTATCTTTTCATATTAGCTTTGGAAATCTTAGCTATTAGAATAAGAAACGATAATAACATTCAAGGTATTACGATAGGGGAAAAATTGTTAAACTCACTCTTTTTGCCGATGATATGACCTGCTTCATTAAAGAGAATAGGTCTTACACAATTCTATTCGAAACCCTGGGTGCTTTCGGTGCATTCTCAGGGTTAAAAGTAAATAAGGATAAAACTGAAGCATTAGTGTTAGGAAATAGCAGATCTCTCTGGGAAGGGCATTTGGTCATGAATAATCTTTGTGACATCATCAAGATTCTAGGTGTTTATTTTGGTGGTGACGCTAAAAAAAGAGAAGAACTGAACTTTTGGAAGACTCTGGAATCAATTAAGAAATCGATTAACTTATGGAAATGGCGAGGCCTATCTCTTATAGGCAGGATACAAATTGTTAAAACCTTTGCCATCCCTAAACTCATGTTTAGAGCATCGGCTATTTCAATATCTAAGGATCTCGTGAAAGAAGCTGAATCAATCTTTTATCATTTTATCTGGAACGGAAAGGACAAAGTAAAGCGCAACGCAGTTATCTCAGAAGTTGAGAATGGTGGCTTGAACATGCTTGATACTGAATCCATGATTCGCACCAGGCGAGTAATATGCTTACAAAAATTTTTAGAGGACTATGAAAGTCCATGGAAAAGTTTTTTAGGAGAGCTTCTGAAACCTATTGGTGGGAAGTTTTTACTGCATTGTAATTTTGAAGTTTCTAAACTAAATATTACTTTACCAGCTTTCTATCGGCAATGCCTTGTTGCATGGTCAGAATTAAACGCAAGGGAACCTAGCTCAGTACACGAAATTGCAAATCAAGTCATATGGAACAACAAGTTTCCCTGTGTTGATAACAAATCTGTTTATCGAAGAGATATTGCGGATCAAGGCTTTTGTAAAATCTGGGACTTATTTTCTGTCGATAATGTACAACTTAACCCTGAACAAAGTTTTTTCATTATGAGTGTAATTAATTCCATGCCAGCAGCATGGCGTCTGTTAATTCGAACAGCCAATACTGCACCAGTGTTTTCTCCTCTGCCGAATACACCAGCTATTTTGATAAATGATATCTTAATTCCAATTCTTGACGCTTCTTCAAAGCACATCTATCGGTCTTTTCTGGCCAAAAAACAAACCACACCTACCGCTAAAGAGAAGCTATCTGCAAAGTATCATCATTTAACTATTGACTGGAAAAGAGTTTACTTATTATCTTTCCGCACAACATTAGAAACAAAACTTAGGGAATTTCAGTTCAAAATATTAAACCGTATCGTATTTACGAATGAGAAACTTTTTCGTTTTGGTATGGCTGAATCAGATAAATGTTCTTTCTGTCAAACTGAGGTCGAATCCATCGAGCATTTACTTTTTTCCTGCAAAATATCCTCTGTTTTTTGGAAACACGTCTTGTCCTGGCGAAGAGACAAAAATATTGTTGTTGAGAATTTAAAAGAAGAGGATATTATCTTTGGTAAATTTGATGTTGGAGATGATTTCCTTCTAGTCAATCATATTTTATTGCTTGGGAAGTACTATATTTATTCACAAAAATGTCAAAAGGGTATACCCTCCCTTCAGGGGTTCATTGCTAGGACTAGGCGTGTTTACAACATTGAACGTCACATTGCCAGGAAAAGAAGCACATTAAATAAACATCTTAGTAAGTGGGAAAAGTTAATCAATATAATGTGATCTCATAAACAAGGAAATATTGTAAATAAATATAAAGATAAGTACTTTCTATCAACTTAGATGCAGTCTGCTGTAATAGTCTTTTTGTTTGTTTGTTTGTTTGTTCTTTTTTTGTTTTTTTTTTGTTTTTTTTTATTTTAAGTGTACTCTGTAAAATGAAAACTTCAAATAAAAATTAATAAATTAAAAAAAAAAAAAAAAAAAATGTAGAGCCGAGCTTTGCTGTCCTTTCACTCGGTACCATTGACTTCATCGTGAACAGGACCTTCGCTGTCGAACTAATTTTTTGGGGCAACGCTTGTCATAGTCCTCCTTACACCAAGCCACTCCCCGAGGTAACTTCCGATGCTCGGCTCCACCGCCTCCACCCTCATCATAGCCACTTCATACACCAGTAATGGCCACTTCAGTCTGGAAAGATAAGCAAGCCAAACTTTCAGCTTGCCAAGGAGCCTGCCTCTGTATCTCCTTCCACCAAGGCCTCCATGGGAGGCATAACCCACCCACCCCCTTGCTTAGCTTCTCTTAACATCATCTCCATGGCTAAAATAAACAGAAGTGGGGAAATTGGATACCCATAGGAATGATAGTCTCCAATAACTGCCACCTAGTAGTATATTCACATGTGGAAAACCTTACTTGGAACGCATCATGATAAGACTTTGGGACAAAGAAGAAATCCAAGGCATTGTGGTGCAGTCAGTCATAAGCATTGGCTAGATCCAACCAGGCAACACGCATGGCTTTCTTCTTCACCCTGGCACCCTGAATGGTGTTCCAGATCATTAACGCATGCTACAAGCAGTCAGGTGTTGACGATTAAGCCATTCTGCATCACTCTTTGCCAAGAGACTGAATAAAATCGTACTCTCCACATTCAGGAGTAACATTGGCCTGAACTGCTGGAAACTCTAAGACATTGTTATGGCTCATTTTTACGTTTTTATCGCACTCACCTTCGAAATTTGTTAAAAACTTTCTCTTTCAGTCCTCTTTTCCATTGAATCTCGGCCATGAGCGTGATTAATGCTAACACTATCCCCACAATTAGAACAATGTACACACCCAGCATACTTTTAACATCAATTTGCTTCTGGGACAAAACTGAAATGAAACAGAAAAAAACAAGAAGTTAACCACTTTCCTGTATGAAATGAACAGCTCTTTTGTGCAAAAAGAACTGCCCGTTCGTTTCACCAAAAAGTATACGAGTAACGAAGTAACGTGATTTCACTCAAAAAATGCCATGTAATGGTCCAGTAACTAGTATTACGTTATTGGTATATTTTGCCGTGGAAACCTTAGGCCCATACTCCCATGCTATTCTTTTGTTTAAACATGGAAAATATATTTTTGTCCTGGAATAAAATAGTAGGATAGAGAATTTGAACGTTCTTACGTGCATTTTCCTCCTGTGAGCAAGTATCCGATGTTTCCCACCATTTGCGATAAAGATCCTCGAGGATATGATTTTCTTGAAGACGTAGAATTGCCAGCGTAAAGTTAATGGTAAGGGAATGATTGGCTTGAAGGGCGAATGCAAGTCCATACGGTGAACTTAGACCTGGAACTAATAAACAAGAGATATTTATGCCCCTTGCTCGCTTGCTAATAAAGCCCTGTACTGTACAATGTGCATTGCTAGGGGTGAGCTCGGTTTGCTGGGACAACTGAACGGACACCAAAATGGCCAGGGAAATGATTTAGAGAATGTGATGGGTATGAAGAAACTTTTTTTAAATACTTTTGCCCTTTAAATAAACTGCATAACCCAAGAACTGAACAACGTGCTAATGCAATGATATTTGGGTGGTCAAACTATAACCGATACATGTAGATTGCGCAACGTTATATTATAATGATAATGATAATGATGATGATGATGATGATGATGATGATAATAATAATAATGCTTAATATCAACCAACACCTGACTCGACTGGATGCCATTGTGGATAATCTCAACTCCCGCCTCAAAGAGTAGTATTGCCAATACCAGCGAAGAATTGAATAACACCATCCTACAGAAGCTCCGCGAGAAGATGAGCCAGGAACAACTGAGGGCAACGACCTTTCAAGGATGAAGGGTACCTCGGGCTGGTTAACAACATTGCCATTAAAGTCAACTTCTACCTGAACAAAGGGGAATTATACGATGCTCTCAGCCTTAGGTACTGCTGGACACCGAAGTACCTTCCAACTACATGTTCTGGCAAGAGATTCGATGTTGCTCATGCAATGTCGTGTATGAAAGGCGGATTTTGCCGTAGGCTAGGAGGCATGACGGCTTGCGAGACCTGATCGCATCCCTTCTCAAGGACATTGAAGTCGAGCCACACCTTCGGACTTTGACAAGAGAAATTTTAACCAGCAGTGCCAACTCCCTTTATGAAGCTCGTTTGAATGTCAATCCACGCAGGGGGGTTTTTGGCAAAGGGGCAACGTGCACTCTTTGATGTCAGGGTCTTAGCCCTTTCGCAAAGAGCCAATGAAACCAGAACTTGATACGGCTTTCTCGAGCAATGTGAACGACAAAAAGCGACAGTACAACCAGTGAATTATTGAAGTCGAGCATGGCTCCTTTAGTCTTCTCGTGTTTTCATCGTATGGCGGAAATGCCCGAGAGGCCGAACGATTTCTCACTGAACTATCCATCTGAAGCTATCCAAGAAGAAGTAGATTGACTATAGCATTGCTATCAGCTGACTGAGAGCAAAACTTTATTTTAACTTACTAGGATCAGCAGTGCTACATGTATGAAGTTCTAGAAAGCCAAACATGAGTTGAACTCTGATTTTCGCGGGGCAGTAATCCCCAATGTATAATTGGAAAGATAAAGTGGACACGTTTCATTCATTTAATCATTTTATAGACTCAATTCTAGGGCTTCTAGGGATTCTAAATTTGTACGAACCGTTTTACCAATGCTTCTATACTGTAATCCTTTATTGGATAATGTTTTTAATAAAGTTGTTATCATTTATTCTATTCTATGTTATTAACAATGATAATGATAATGATTCTGATAGTGCACGATAATCTTGATAAATTCGTGATCAAATATGTACAGTTAAATTGCTTCAAAAAGAGCCTGTTTCTGATTATTTGTTTTCACGCCGAGAACTCGAACACGCAATGTATGGAACTCGAACCCATGATATTTATCCTGAAGAATCGAGATATTGAGGGCCGTTATTAATTACTGTGCATATATCATCATGCGTCATGTACTTAACATCCGCTGATTAAGGTTTTTATTTTATTATTAACGATCGATATTTCATCCAGCTATGTACAGAGGTATCCAAGGTAACTGGTGGAACACCAGAGTGCGAAGCCGCTGCGAAAATAAGGTCGCTCAACTTGACTTGTCCTTTTTACTGAGTCAAACAAACCAAAACTAAACAGAAGTATTGTGCAATTAACATTGCCAGCCACACAGGCTACACAGATGATGCCACTGACCACTTATAAGACTATCATTTAATAACTGGTTGTCATCACGTCACCATTTGAAACAGTTACGAGTTTATTTAACAACCATATGATCTGTAACTACTTTTGACTATGTGTTTGTTAACTAAAGGTGTGAAGAAAATACCTGTCGTAAGATCACAAGGTGGCTGCTTTGCAGTATGCCTGAGAGAAGGACCATCAGTAATGAAGACAAAGTTTTCTCTTTCTCTGACCCATTGAACAGCCTCAGTCCCGTTTTTTGGGAAACTGTTCCCAGCTTGCATTCTACGCCATATTTTCTGGAGTGTTGGGTCTTGACTTTCTTTAAAGTATTCATATTCGGTGGTTGAGGGAATAACTCCGAGTTCATAATTTGACTTTGCAAGGTCTTCCAGGCTGTTGATGGGACTCTCAGCATTTTTGACGGTTAAGAAGGCGGCGAGATTGGCAGTGTAGGTAGAGACCCAGATGAGGATACAAAACCAGTAACATCCAGTTAGGATGCGGCCTTTATTGAAATAAATAGACACAGACTTGACACAGGCAAGTGGTTATAGTATCATGGATAAAATGCGAATGGCCGGAAAGTTCCCAGTAGAGCAATTTTGTATGTTACTAGAGTTAATGTGTCTGGAAAGTGAATTTGCAGCAATTAATTATTATTTTAGAATTATTAGTAAGTTCAAGGGTGTCACAGGAACAACAACTTTCAATGCCTAAACGTTCAACGAAATACACTGAATCTACAGCATTACCGATTATAATATAACAAAAGTAAAGCGCTTGCCCTGATTGGTCAACGATCATCTATAGTTTTCACATTGTTGGTTTGGTTAAAACTGCTACGTTATAAATAAACGCAAATGAAATGTTTTATGGAATAAGATAAAAGTGCTGACTCTAACGCTTCCTTCATGCAAACTCCCGCGTGCATCTATCTAACAAAGAGATTTTAATTATAGATCATGTCAAAATGTGGTAAAGACAAAGAAGTGATTGGCACACGAGCTGCATAAAATTATTATTCGATCTATTGGGACTAACCTGACAAGCTTCGTGGGGTGTTATCACCACCTTGTTGTAGCATACAAGCCACGGCAAACCACAAGCTATTGAAAAAATTGAACTCATCTGAAGTTCTACGGCCACTTTCATCCTTGTACCCATAAGGACTATAATAGTTCATTCCAAACACGGCCACAGAAATGATAACCAGGGTTGCCAAAGTGCAAAACCAAATGTCATTTTGAAATGGGCTCATAAACTGCAGTAGGTCCATATCTTCTTTTGAGGAAGTTTTCTTCATCAACATTTCGTTCTTGTAAAACATGTAAGGGATAGTAAAATCCACCACTTTCTTCCGATCGAAATTTACCGTTAGAGAAGCTACACTGACATCAGCGCGCTGAAAGAAAGGGGTGCTAAATGCTATGAAAATGTCAATGTTCATGATTAGAACAATCTTGACTAGTGACTGTCAGTAATCATCGAGATAACTCATTATCATTCCCATGCAGAGTTTGTATACTAACCTAGTGTAGTTTTACCATGACGCACGTTTTGTTCCAGTTAAAGTTTTGTTTTCATGATTAGTCTAAAAAATTGCAGTAAACGCTTTTTTTATATATTATGAGAATGATAATACAAAGCATATATTGCGATTATCATAACTCTCCAAGTGCTTTACAATACTAAAAGCTAGGTTATAAAGATATAGCATCTTAATATCAATAACCATGTTTAAATAATTAATAATAGTAGAACGGTAGCAAAAGATAACATTAATTCTATAATTCCACAAAATTAACAGAATGAGACTCTCTCTCTCTCTCTTGTTCTGTCTTTTCAGGAATTTGTCAACTACCAACCCTGTCATCTACAGTTTATAAGACAAAAAAATTACAAATGATTTTGCAAACCTTCGATATGAGCTCCCCAATCATTCCATCCCATGTACCATTTTCAGATTCAGCGCCATAAAACCCGTCAGGTGAAGGGTAGATCTCATACGTAAACTTGAGAATTTTAGCCAACTCTTCTAAAAGATCGATGCAATATCCCTCATACCATACGATGCCACCATCCTGTTTCTTCACAACGTAAGGTGGGCTCTGAATTAGAGTTTAAAAGTAACGAATTCTTGTCAATCAAGAGACATCCATATGTGATGATATGTTTATTCTAATCTACATGTATTACGTAGCAACATGCTTAAAAAAGGTGCACGTGCTGCCAACATTCGATTTCACCTGTAAAAAGATAATAAGAATAAAAAATAAAAAGATCTGTTTCAGTTCCAAAGAGCAAATTTAGCTCTAAAGGTCTGATTGAGCCTCTCGTAGCTAGAGCCTTAGTTTTTGAGCACAATTTAAGCCAAAACAGCCCATCAAAAGAATCTCAGTTTCAGCCTACCCTGCGACTCATTTAACCCGTTGGGTCCAAATCAGACCTAGGTAACTGGAATGTAATGGCCCTGATTGAGGGTCGGTCATGTCAAATTAGACCCAAAAAGTAGTACTGTATTATACTCACCAAAACGCCCCCACTTTCTTACAGTACATACTAACTTGGAAGTTCATCTTTTTTTTGGACTTAATTAAGTTTAATTTCACGAACGCTAGTCATTTCTATCTTGAACAAAGCTGTGCTTTCGTACTCGGCAGTCCAACACCGCAAATCAGAAAGGTCTGTTTAGCCCTAAAAATGGGGCCGTTTCAGAGAGTAAAATACAGTCCTATTTTTTAATTCTAATTTGGTTCCCCTAAATCAGGACCAATAAAGTACAATTAGCTAGGGCTGATTTGGTCCCAGGGGTTGAAATGGGCCCCAGCGTGGGCTGGAATAGCCGTTTGGTTGAGCTGTTTTGGCTTCAATTGTGCTCAAATGGCCCCAGAAGGGGCTGAAACAGACCTTTCTAATTGTCAGTGAAATTTTATAGTCTCCATTACCTCCACAGTGACAACTCTCAACTTTGTTTCTTCCAAAGATTTTTCAGCGGATGGAAGATTCACGTTAGGTGAAATATTTCCAAACATTGTTGTACCTTCAGTAGAATTCCACGTTCCTATCTGCAAACAAAAAAACAGGCATTTGTAGTTTTACTGTTGTAAAAAAAAAAACAACAACAACAACAACAAAACAAAACAAAACAAACGAAAAGATCTTAGGCAATTGGCATGCATCTTCTCCTGCTAATGGCATAAGATTTTCATTGAATTTTTGGGTCAACTTTGCAATGAATCATGATTGAGTCGCGCCCGCTCTTGCAGAGTTTGAAAGATCTTTTCTTCCTGCACAACTGAGATCCACAGTTGCCCATGACCGTTAAAACTGATGACGTAACAAGCGGTTCAAGAGACTTGCAATTGGATCCGCACGAGCGTTTAGGGGTGGTTCAGCATTTAAGGGATGAATGGGTCGATTCGTATTCGTAGAAATTTCTACTAGTTCCTGGGCTAAATTTCAAATCTGACTTAATGACCTACCTCTCGGAAAGCCAGTTATTAAAGAATATTTCTTTTCCTTTAAATCTCCATGTATTCCTAAACTTCGCCTCGGGATCATTGAAAAAAAATAGTTTCCCTCTCACTCTTATTCGTAAAGTGTTTTACATAGTTTTATCACTAAAATAACTTTTTACTTTCATTGATAACTGCTTTCTTTCTTACGTTGCACAAAGCATAATCCACGTTAAGCACACAACACTTACCCTTTGAAAGGAATTGTTTTGTAGATTCAAAATGTCCAGATTAATTTCTTTTCTATTTCCATTCTCGTCAAACTGGACTTTCCCTGTCCTTCCATTTAATTTCACCTATTCAGAGATGAAAATAAAAATAAAGTCAAGACAACTAATTGGGCTGCCTCTCTTGACAAAAGGCCATTTGCACGCCGATTACGTCATTTTACTACAGCGAGCGGAACCTTCATGGTTTTGCTTTCTTGTGCAAATTAGGACTCCCCTTATTAAACCTCTCTGGGTTACTGATTTAAATATGAAAGGAAAACGAAAATGATCGTGGTCGTAGTTACTGTTACAGTAGTAAAATGACGCCATCGCGCAAATGGCTTATTTAAAGGTAACAGAGTGGCTGAGAGGTCAGAGGCCGCGAGTTAAAGTCCCGCCGTGACGGCTAACTGGATTTGACGACGACTATATTTTTAACTATTATTAATGGTAAAATAAGGCATAGAAAGAAAACAAGTTGTAAAGAAAGAAAAAAAACTGGTAGATTAGAGCCATCTCTCAGCAGCTGAGGTCGGATCAATAATAGCAGGTCCAGATAAACGTAATGTATCATTACGTAAAAGAGTTTAGTTACCTTCTTTATGCAAGTCGATAACTTCTCGGTATCGTCTAGAGTAAGGGCCGTGCCGTTAATAACAGAGCATAGTTCTTTGTTCAGCGCTCTCTTCAGAACTTGTGCAGAATCGTAAGCAAGTGCAGAAAATTCCTAAGAAAGTAAATGATTTTCAATCTGTGTTTTAGAGGCTCAAAATAAGAAGTAATTCGTACGTGACCCCCGCCTTTACCCTCCTTCATCAAGGAGGTACCTCACTGTAATAGTGGCCACGCCCGGAGGGGATATGTTTTCTCAGGTTTCAGAGGGTTTCAATGGAACGTTTCCTAAAGTATAAAAAAAGACCGATGTAGAGTTAAATTCGAAGTAACAAAGGGCCAAATGTGTTCGGAAACGAGGTTTCTTTATAATGGTGTCTTTCCTATATGCCTTACTATTACTGGGTAGAAGAATGTCGCTCGTAATATACCGAGCCAGCTGCAGGACTGGTATTTCGTTCTCTAGAGGTTCGTTATATCGAGGTTTCATGATCACTGTATATGAAAGGAATAACCTCAGGCCGGAGTTCCCCGGTACAAAACTTTGTTGAGTATTTTCCCTGCTTCCTCGACCAACAAGCCTTGAATTAATTATAATAAGTACTACCGGCAAACATGCAAAGTTCAACATACCTTGCTGACATTTTTGTTAGCCCTTCGAACGATGCTTTTCATGTTATTTAGATCTAGGCTTTCAAAATATGGAAGCTTCATTGCCAGAACCACATTGTTTTCATGACTGCTTAAGTTCAGTGGAACCTAAACAACGAAGAAGAACCTCTTTTGAGTCATTGCCTCGTACTTCTTATAATGAAAGGGCAAATTTATATGGTGTCAAGCACGCTAATCTTTTATTAAAAGCTATTAACGGTACTCAAAGCTGCAATTTAGAAGTGGGTATTCTAAATAGTTAAAATCAAACAAAGTGCAACCAAGCCACTGATTGGTTAGGAAAGAGTTAAGAGTGTGTCCATGAGAAAACCGGGCAGAACCAGGCAGGGGGTGATAATGCTCAAATCACCGATTTCGCTCAAACTCGGCACAAATGTTAGGTACCAGGAGTTAACTTATGTGACAGAATTTCAGGTCAAAATATTAAATTCCCTGGGAGATCCGGGCATCCCCTGTAAAAATCGCCATTTTGCCCGTTTTATGCATAATTAATTAGCTAACTTTACGATGCCAGTGCAACAAACAGAAAAGCTACCTGGAACTTAAATGCACTGAGAGATGATCTGAGTTCATAAGACTTTAAGCACAATAAACTTTTTAAAGTCGCCGATTCGATTTCCCCCCTCTTAGTCCCCTTAAGGTGGGTCATCATTTCCAAGTTTTGAGTAAGTCGTAAAATTAGGGTATTTTATTCCCCAATATCTCTGATGAGCAACAGTTTATCTTTATAACTTTTGCATGAGTAGTTAAAGCCATCACTTAAGTTCAGAAAAATATCATAAAAAGTTTGGGCAATTCACTTTCTTCCATGTGTTGACATAAACTGTTCATGTGACTGAACGACTTTTGCATATTTCATCAAAATTCAGGCCCTCACAATATTCGTGTGTTTGCCTCTGAATGAGGAGAAATCGAACAAAAAACTCATCAGACAATGATTTAACATTAGTAAGGGTAAAATTGTTGAAATTATTGTGCAAGAAACTCTAAGGATGATTTTTGATAGCTATATACGCGATCTTTTCAAGGAAAAACAACATACAAAGATTTAATTCACAGTTTTACTTACTTTAATAATTTCGCCCTAAAAACAATATAAACGGTCAATAAAATCCATATACGTATCTCTTGGATGTCTCAACTGCTAATTTGTGCCCGCTTGGATTGTTCCCCACGCCACCTTCGATGCCCAGTTCAGCGTAGTTCAGCGTCGTGACTCGCTGTAGGACTAAAATTCCTTAGCCATCAGTTCACGCACAAAAATCCAAATCAAGTTGTTTTAGGAGAAAAGAACCCGAAAAGTAGAAAGCCGATTTGTAATCCATGGAAAGAATGATTTCTGCCACAGTTGTAGCTCAATTCATATGTTACAAATAACAACGAAACGTCCGCCATCTTTGACATTAACTGGAGCCCGCATTTTTAAGCAGCGGTTGGCCACAATACGGAAACATTGTATCGGGAGTCAGGAGCCAGGAGCCAGAGTCCAGTGAACAAAATATGAAAAATATGACTTTCCGACATTCTCTGAGATAATTTTATTGTTATTGTATGCTAATAAAAATTTCAGAATTCCAAATCTATTTGGAGCTCTATTCAGATTGTGATTATAAATGATCCCATTTCTTTTCAAACTCGGGGATAGAAGTTGCTTTTCTTTCGTGTTTTGGAAAGAAATATTTTTGTCTATTTTAGTTGCACGTGAAATAGCGGCGAAGTGAAGCCGGATCCTGGTGCAGACCAGCTCAAAGGGACAAATAAAGCGTGAGACACGTCCAGATTAGCTTGCGACAATAACTCCATTTTGTTTTCATATTGAAGCCCCGCCTCCCCGGGGGAGTGGCCAAATTGCGTACAAATGCCCTACCCTGCTGGCACCAGATTTGACTGTCATAAACACTGAATTTTTTACCTAGCACGGTCTTTTAGGGGTCTTATAAAGCCTAACTATGGCAGTAGTGTTCCCAAGTAGAATTCAAAATACACCACACTTTCACATTGAGTTAGATCTTTTTCTCAAACAACCGCTTCCATATGTTTAACACCCTTCCCACATTCCCTCAAGACCTACTTCAACTGTGATAATTAGATTTCAAATTTCTCACCCTACCCAGGTAAGGTCAATTTTCTCATCCTAGAAATCCTCGGAAGGGCCTTTTTGTGTACTCTTGGGGCACCAAAACCAGTTTATTGCCCAGGTTAGTGTGCCGTGCTGAGGCAGGCAGATGTTGAATTATGGACAGACACAACAATTAAGTTACAGACATTTGATGTTCCGGTCCGTGCGTGGTCGGAAGACACCAAGTAAATAATGCCCGTGGGGTTGCTCAAGGAAAATTAGGGTGTTACGAGAGTCAAACTGCAGGAGGTCTCTAACGAGGAAAAGTGCGGAAACATCTACTTTTTGGAGTTTTATTTTGTTTCTAAAGTTCCTCTGATACTCCGAGGAGCGCAGGACATACAGGGAACGCAGAGATCAGACCATTGCATTATTGAAATTAGATAAAGGCATACAATTCAGTTTAAATTTTCAAGTCTAGCCGGACGTGTATGTGAAAAAACGGTAACTCTGAAACGGATATATAAGAATGATTCATAACAGTGACAAACAGCGATATGACTGTGGACATAATATAAAAAAAAAAACCACAACATTCAGAGGCGGATAAGATTTTGCTTCCGGGTGTCTGCTTACGAGAGCTTTAAATAAAAGCTAACATCTAATTCACCGGTAAACCCTTTGAGTGTCCGCGGCCGCCTACGGGAATGTAAAAATCCAGAGGTTGTGTCGGAGTTAACACGGGGTTTGTGATGGCGGTCGTAAGTACAGCTATTCGCTATATACGAGAGTACCCGTTAAGAGAACTTCTATACTGCATGAATCCGGAATTGACAGCTTAAATGAGATGTGAATATTGTGTATTAGTCTGTGTTCAAAAAACTGTTCTTAATTTACACCTTCCTTGAATAGCTAAAGAAGTCTAGCCGACTTTTTTTGCAAATGAATGTATGAGTGCCTCCTTTTGGGTCTTTTGTATTCCTCAGAAGTTTAATTTTCCTCAACACTTTTAAACGGTTATTATTATGTTTTCGCAGTCAATAATTTACCCAGATACATATACCATCCTGTATAGTTGTAAGACTACGAGGATTAAAATATAAGTAAGTAAGTAAGTAAGTAAGTAAGTATACCCAATGGCAAGTCATTAATTGTCGAAAATTGCATGTCACGGACTGACTATAAAAAGGGCTATTATGGACAATTATTATCATGGTAATTAATGTCAACATCGAATAAACTCAAAATTTCAAGTAACACGACTTTCACAACCTATTTTCAACACACCAGTTATAACAGGATATTGGCGCGTACAAACAATAGATAGTGTATTCCGCATTCCGTAGTCCGGTAGTCCAGCGTAACAGATTCCATCATTTAGGCAGAGTTTAAAGTCAAAGATGGAGGGTGTTCGAGCAGGTGGTTGTTTTCCATAGATATAGACGGATTATCAGTGATCCTTCTTGTCCTTTGAGAATCATTTTGTTCCCTCAGACTACAACTTATGTCAAAGACTTCGAATGTTCGGTGAAAAGCCGACACTTTTAATTTTGCAATGTTTCAAGACGTTTCATTACCTCGTCACAAAGTAACGCAGAGTAACGCCACAGAGGACCAGACGAAACTGGAGCAGCCAACCTGGACTAAAGCATCTGAGAGACGTGTATGTAACATTTATTCACTATCTTTTATCGTTTTTGGGTCTTGCAGCACCTACAGGTTGGACCGATCGAAGTTTTGAACTAAATCTTTCGCTCCTTGTGTTTACTCAAGCGTTCCATAAAATATCCATCAAAACGTCCATAAATAACACAGAAAACATGCCTCAGGTGACACTTTCTAACAATTCCGCCATTAGTATCCATAATGAGGCATCTGATTTGTGACTTCTCGCCAACTTTGTGCTATTTTTGTTTAAAAAAACGAATGTTACGTTTCTTCCAATTTTGGTCAAATGACAAATAATCGTCAAGTCAAATGTACATAATACGTCATTATTGATAAAGTATGAGATTGCCCAAATATTTTAGGATTGATTTGATAACCTTAAAGATGTCTTTCAAAGAATATGTGAGAATTAAGTAGATAGGTTGTTGCTCATGGGAGATGTTAGCGACTAAAATGCCTTAAATTTAGGGTTTGGTCAAAACAGTGAGAAGATGACTTTACTTTAGGCTAAATAATAGGAAGAGATCGAATTAGAGAGTAAAAATAAATTACGGAGGATTAAGTCTGATAAACATAGAAGATGATAAAGTTGATTAGATTTGAAGTTGTCTTTTCTACTTGTTGAACAGCCAAACCAAAGTTAGCTAATTAATTATGCAAAAATAAGTAGATTTTGTGATTTTTAGGGGGGGTCCCTGTAAATCCCAGGGAATTCAATATTGCGACCTTATTTTTTGTCGAGGTTAATATCTTACCACACCCATCAATTGTGCCAAGTTTGAGCGAAATCCGTGATTTGAGCATTATCAACCCCTGCCTGGTTCTCTCATGGACACACTCTTAATAGTTAGAGCCGGCTTGCATTTCTTTAAGTTGATAGATTTAGTTTTCCTGCAAGGTTTGGCGAATCGTTTCCTGTAACTTCTCAAACCTTTCTCCTGCCCCATTTAGGGCAGAAAAAATCATCAACTTTATTACCCTGTTTAGGACAAGGACAACATGCACGCCATTTTGTTTTAAAGCCATTTATTGGCAATTGCAATAGAGCAAATTACATTTCCTTGCTTTTATATACTTGCAAGACACACAAATTTCGTCAAGCAAATCATATCAATTGTGCAGGTAATACCCTGTTTATATTTAGGACAGACTCGCTCGAAATTATACACCCTGTTTAGGACAGAGAAGTCAAAACCATACCCTGTCCAGCGACACATTCCCATATTTGCCATATAATGGAGTATCCCCCCCCGGCCTTTCTCATACCTGTCCTTGAAGTACCCATATGAATCCGTCCTTCTGAAGGTAAGGCTTCTGTCGTTAAAATTAGAACAAAGTAATCCTCTTACAGTTTAAACCAAACTACAAACAAATTTCAGCTTTGTTTTTAGTTCTGTCTCTTTGAACCATCCGTTTTTATGCAAGGAATCTACATTACATCTAATACTGACAAGGTATGATGATATCAATTAATTAATATTCAGTTATTAAGTTATTTTTCAAAACAAAGTACAATTCACAGAGAAGGTTTTATAATCTTTCATTCCTTTGGCTTTGTTTCAGATCTTGTCCTTTTTTCTCGAATTTTTTTTCTAGTATTGTAACCTATTCAGTTACTGAAAAGCCAGGGACGCTCAACAGACTTAGAGTATGTATGTAACCCATCTCGAACAGCCTTAATTGCATTCGGGCAGTAGTATAGTTAAATAAATGTATAAAGCTGGCAAGGGAATCGTTGATGTCGTTTATAAGTTGCTCAATTTTTATTATTAACAGACCTGTTCACCCGGGAAAAGTGAGTTTCAAAGAACTTAGTGCTAGAGACGGCTGCAGTTTTTAAGTAAAAAGTACCTGTTGTAGCATGATTTCAGTGTTTTCCCTTGTGGTAAAAGGCAGTATAACTTCAGGTTCAAGTCTTCTTACTTCTTCCATCGCTGCCAAAATAGACGCGTTTCGGTCTTCAGATATTTCTCCCCCAGCGAGCTGTATTAAGTTTATAGACAGTGCTGATTTTCCAGACGCGACGTGAAAATAGCTCGCTTCTTGAAAACGGTTCTCTAAAAGATATAAGATAAATCTCCTTTTGGTGTTAATTGGTTACGTTGTGATCTAAAAAACAGGATAAGGTTCACTGCCATTTAGATTATCCATGCTATTTCATGATTTTTGTGAGTAATCTAAGAGAAGCAAATTCAGTTGAATTCTGTTTACCTGCAATTTGATGATTGGATATTCTAAAAAGAATAGAGAAAATTCTCCGAAAGAATGCTTTTGATAAAAAGATAAAAAAACCCGGGTTAAAATTTAACCCCGGGTTAGCGCTAACCGGCGTTTGAACAACTGGGCCCTGCTGGCTATTTATGCAAACTATTTAATTTCAACTCTCAGCAATGTTAACAGGTTCCATGACTTTGTCGTTGCCCGTTTTCAGTACTGTAGCTTAAGACGGGAAGAGTGTTATCGTCACTTAATATTAGTAGTCGATTAACTTTTACCGTCAAATACTAGTGCAGTCTTCTGCCACTGGAATTTGCTTAGTATATCAAGTGACGCATGGGCGTAGTCTTTATAGTCCGCTGCCATGGTTGCTGCTTTCCCACACTGTTCGAATGGGCTGTTGTCTTCATAGAGTCGGATAAGAGGAATGCCAGTAATTTTAGACAGTTCACATGCAGGAATCTTTGTGTTGCTACCCTCTATAAGAACGGCGACGTTTTGTTCAATAAAGGCTGACGCTGAAATTAAGGTTCAGCCATAATACAAAAACATTAAAAACAGCCACTTAATAAAAGTTGTCTATAATTTAAGCATTAAATTTTCTGCAAAGGAATCCTGAGTAAAGATTGCATTAAAAGCTGCGCAGCAAAAGCGCTGGTCAGAGCTTTCGATACAATTACATTTTATTCTTCTTGTATAATAAATTATATTTTTCAAGAGCGCCAATCAATCCTTCTTTGCAGGCCATCACAGGTTAAAAGAAGAAAACCATTCATATGAGAACAGGAGAACTACCCTTTTTCCGATATAACTGAAATAGAACTTGACTCCCTGGTTTAGGAGAGATGCCATTTTAAGCGTTACAGTGCAAGTTGTGTTCCTTAGAAATAAGACAAAATAAGTTAAAAAGCGTTATTTTAACTTACTATTAATATGTGATTCTTTTTGCCTTTCTTTAAATTAATAAACTGATACATTCCCATATACTCTATTGTAAATCTTATAAGCAGTTTAAAGTCGCGTAACGCGTACCTTGATTGAAATAGTGGTCATCCTCTGAGAAGTCGAATTTACGAACGTTTATTGTAATATTGTTCCCTTTCGACGAATTTAAACTAAGAGCAATCGTCACTGCATCGTATTCAAGTGAATGCACATTTATAACAGCTATGGAGAGAAGAGCAAACCAGGTAAAAGTTATCATGACAATTATCCTATCAGTTTGCTAAAACGTTATTCAAAAATTGCCAATTCCCAACAATGTTGAGTCCGTTTGCTCGTAGTTAAAAGTTTGACCGGTTTCAAACATTAAGCAAGAACTCCCAACAACACCAAATAATATGCAACATGGTGTGCACACGGACGTAACACGTGTAACAATGTTGAGAGTTGTTGGCCAATAATGTTGCGCTGGTTTGCACGGAGCTATGCGCAATTAAGCATTTCTACCTCGCTCGAGATACAGATGCACGTGATCAAAGTATGGTGGAACTGTCGTAAGAGAAGGCGGGAAAAACCCAGCCAGTTTTCACTCCGACGTGAATGATGCAACAACAGAAAGTTAATATGAAGTAATATAAAGTAGGCTGCCTGGTTTGTTTTTCGTGGTACATGTACCGTTATTGTCTTAGTTAAGGACATGTTTCAGAGAATAAAAATAAACGAAGGCACAGGTATTCTTATCCTGGTTTAGAACGCGCTGTGCTAAAAGAGGTTTTCTTGGACAAAGAACAAGCAAGATAAAAAAAAAAAAAAAATGAAAGGAATTATATTTTATATTTGGTTTTACTGGGTTCCAGGAACCGAAATTATTGTCAGTGATGAATATTCATCCTCACAAAATACATAGTAGATGACAGTATAAAGTTCCTAGAAAGTTGCAACACATTTTTATGTTTTAGCCAACTTTTGAAAATCTTTTCTAGCTGGTATAGAACTATCTTTGATCCAGACCTACCGCAAGTAAATGTTCTGTTTGTTGTTTTTACGTTTTCCGGGATCGTGAATATAATTGTCAATGCATACATAAAGACCGTTTTCCATCGCATCTTCGTCACACTCACAAAACAAAACACTCCAGAGTGCATTCACCTAGAGAGGGGGGTAGAAAAATGATAAATCAGCAACAGCTATATTAAAAAAAAAAAGCCTCGAAAGTAACTTGTCATAGGGGTAGCATATTATACAAATAACTTTTTATAAGTTAACTTTCCTGCCGTGGCTGTACCCTCTTGTGAGATCTCCTTCATTATGCGAGAGCAGCTGATTTTATTTTAGGCAAAATTGAATTCTAATATATATCGGGAATCTTGTAGTTCAGATCAATTTCAACTTTTTATCTTTTTAGAATTAATTCACTGTTTTTCTATATGAAATTATAGTCTGAAAAAATGCAAACAATCTCCTTTGAATTCCAAACAATATCCTTGTAACCATAGAGTTCATTTCAACGTAGATCGGCTTGATATTGCTGTGGTAAATTTGCTTTTCCAAAAGTAACTATTGACACTTCTAAGATTATATTTTAATCAGCACTTCTGATATATTTCCTTTTTGTTTATCTACCACATTCTACCTCAACATCGGTTTCTGTATTTTTCTTATTACTGTTTCGCCAAACTCATTTAAGCTAATAATTCGGAACTAAATATGTTGGTATGCTGATTGTGAGCTAATTTTCTAAATAAAATAAAATAAACTTAAAAATAAAAGTTTACGGTGAGCAGGTAAAATGAAATTTATGTCTGTTAAATTCAAGAATTAACTTTAAAAGCGAGAAAACTAGAAAATTTGATACTTACCTTGAGGTTATCATGTCTTATTCGATTTGACTAGTCAGGCAACAAAATTTGTTAACGCAATGACCCCTACCATGGACGTTTACGTTCACTTGACAAGACACCTGCTTTTAACTGGCGAGAACTGTTTGCAGGCGAACCGCAGGAACCGATTCGAGTTATTTAAGTTTCGACGTTAGATAATTAAAAGCCAGGAGAGCAAAGTTATGGATTATTGTGTCATTTTTGGTTATGAGCTTCTCACGTAACCGATCCACAAGTCCAAAAGAATTATTGATATGATAAAATCATCTTGCATTTAAAATCGTGGATAACTTTGAAAATAGAGCAAAAAGGTGATGGTGATGGCTAAACTAACTGTACATGTACAATATAAGAGAACATATACTGTAATCCTCTCATACGCGACATTACTTAACAGGCATAAAAATCCTTTTAAATTTGACTTGGATCATAGAGTTTTTGATCCAAAGTCAAATCTTAAAGGATCTTGTGGAGACATCAGAACATACTGCAAATAAAGTGTTCATGTTTCACAGCAAATCTGCATTAACTTCACTTTTTACGTTTTTACCCTAGAGTTACACAACAACCTTTACTGCAGAAGCCTTGATTGTACCACGGGTGTCAAACACCCATAGGCAAGTTAGTTTCAAGCTCACGGATGATAAACGCTTTCAAGGACAATTAGTTGTAGCCTACAAAAAACTAAGACCGGTCACCCTTTTACTGGATAAAAAATGAGACAAAAAAAAAAATATACAAAAATGAAATGAAATGAAATAAAATAAGCCTTGAGTTAACTAACAGTAATGTGCCTCGGAGGCACTTGTAATTTCTAGGGATCCCCTCCTCCTTCTTCCTTGTTCAAAATCCTCATTACACGTGTTTTATTTGTACGATTTTGGAACTCTTATTTACCTAAAGCTGTTAATAGTGATAGAGTAATAAATCTTGTAAGGCCCGAGAAACACCATATCATATAAGTTGCAGAGTGTCAAACCTTTTTGCATCTGCTAATAGATTTTAAACATACAAGGCGATAGCCCAGCTTCATCATTCTGTGATTTTCGATCTAAGTAAGTCCAGAAGCATATAGCCCCGAGGGGTTATATGTTTCTGGTAAGCCCAAATAGGACTTAACGAAAGCAGGCATTTACCTTGTGTAACTTTATCCCACGATATTTTCTGCTTAAGAATTTAACCTGTAAAACCATGTTGCGGATTGCAGAAAAGAATTTAAAATTAAATTTGAATTTAATTTAAATTCAAAATTACCCAGCTTCTCGACTCCAAGAGTCCAAGGTGCATGATCATTAAGGACCCGTCCGCACATATCCGGTGAATCCGGCATACGAGTCCGCAATTTTTGAATACGCTATGAATTCGGAATCGTGTGGACGCTACATGTAAATATATATATTTTTTTATCCAGTGACGTAACAAGATCTAGCCCAGTTCTTTACCATAAATAATGTATCCAAGATGGCACCCTAGACGCATACTTTGTTGCCAATGTTCAAATTGCAATTTGACCGTGAACGCTATGTGCATCAGTGTTATGTTGTCAATAACTTAGTATGCAACTTGAAAACCACCTATTATAGAGAGATAATTAGTGAAAATTCTGGTAATCAGAAGTTTCTCTTTAACACTGTAAAGAAGTTGCTACAAAAGTCCTGTGTAAAGCGCTATCCTCCATCTTCTGACGCTTGTTCCGTCGCGAACGCTTTTGCAGATTTTTCCGCTGAGAAAATTGACAAGATACATGCTGATCTTCATGAAAAGAGAACCGCGGATCCTGACCTTTCTTCGAGTGAGTCTACTAGATGCCAGGCTGAATTGTCTGACTTTGCTGTGCTTAGTCCAGACACTGTTAAGGAGTACGCCTGCAAGTCAGTGAAGAAATCATGTAATTTAGATCCCCTGCCGGCTTCGCTGATGAAGAACTGTCTTGACATGTTGTTGCCTACTATAAGCAACATTGTGAACCTATCACTTTCGACTGGCACGATACCTGAGACACTTAAGGTGGCTGAGCTGATTCCTGCTTTGAAGAAACATGATGCTGACCATGAACAATTGTCGAATTTTTGTTCGATCTCGAACTTAATGATGGTGTCAAAGGTCAAAGAGAAGGCAGTCTCTGCGCAGTTAACTGATCATGTCAGAATCCACCATCTTGAGGAATGGTTCCAGTCTGCCTACAAGATTCACCACTCCACTGAAACTGCTCTTGTTAAAGTGCATAACGACATTCTACGGGCAATTGATGATAACAGATCTGTGCTTCTTCTCCTTTTAGACCTTTCTGCCGCTTTTGACACTGTAGATCACTCTACTTTACTTTTGCGTCTCCGTACTCGGTTTGGTGTGAAAGGAA